>JBBBDQ010001560.1:245000-340000 GCA_037127315.1 Ascarosepion bandense
TAATAAACACTTCCTTAAAAACTCAGAATTACACAAGATATTCAAGAGAAATACAGTTAAATTAAATTACAGCTGCGCCAATCATTTAAAAAATAACGTGCAGCAAAATATTGTGAATGAAAAATGTAACTGCAGAGATAAAAGCAAATGCCCACAATGAAGTTTGTAAAATAGAAGTTATTTACAAGCAGAAGTACAAATGGACAGAGAAAAATATGTAGGATGTACTGAAGGGAATTTCAAAAAACGTTGGTATAATAACCAATCGACATCCAAACTAGGAAGCCTTAAAAATTGTAGAAAACTAGCCAACCATGTGTGGAAATTAAAAGAAAAAATGACAAAGACCCTTATGTAACTTTAAGCATACTAAAAAAGGCTAGAAGCCAGCAGATTTTGCCAAGAAGAGACGTTAGCCATAGAATCATTTCCAGAACGAGAAAGGTTACTAAATGAAAGGTCTGAGGTAATGTCCGGATGTAAACACCCCAGAAAAATATATATTTAGGGTCGTACAAACCAGAATGAAAATGTTTGCAATTCTTGACCAACCCCTTCTTTATTTAAAAATTCCAGTTATGTGTTCTGGAAGTTCCTGTTATACGTTCGAAAAAGCGTTAGATGATGTTAATATAAAACGCCTGAAGATACGGAAGGTTGAAAACAAGGTTGCGTAATTAGGCGGCCTACCGAATTAGAATATTAAAACTCTACATTAAATATATACTGAGCACTTTTTGATACAACTGCTTATTGATCTAATTTGACTCTGTTTAATAACTGATTAAGAATTATATATATATATATATATATATATATATATATATATATATATATATATATATATATAGCGCAGAGGTAGAATCGCCGACTGATGTCAATTCGGTCGAGTTTCAATCCTGGCTAAAAGCAATCGATGAGCTGCGAAATAGTTCTGTCTGCGGATGACTATTTACGCTCTCACACCCTGATTGAGCACTCTGGAAGAAT
This sequence comes from Ascarosepion bandense, assembly GCA_037127315.1. Lineage (NCBI taxonomy): Eukaryota > Metazoa > Mollusca > Cephalopoda > Sepiida > Sepiidae > Ascarosepion > Ascarosepion bandense. The sequence goes on from JBBBDQ010001560.1 coordinate 245,991, forward strand.
GGTAGACTTAAAAAAAAAACAGTAGCTACTCTAGCATCGTTCATTCAGTAATGAATTAGAACACTCTTAGCTACCAGCGTATGTTTACCTGGTACATAGCGCTAAGAGTCTGCAGTCATCTACAATGGATTTGTATATATATATATATATATATATATAGTGTATCGAGGCAGTAAATAATTTTCTAAACATATACTGTTAAATATAAGAGACAATGAATGTCTATTATGTTTAATCATGAGCCGTTCTAAACATTGTAATTTGGCTTTAATCTTGAATTTAAAAGCTTAGAACCAACTTAATAAAAAATAATCCAAATGGAGAATTTTTGTCTTTATTTTCACCTGAAATTAAAGCCAAAATGCAATGTTTAGAATGGCTCATGATTATATATATATATATAAAGGCAGCAGATAATTTTCTAAACTGTTAAATATAAGAGATAAAGAATGTCTATTATGTTTAATCATGAGCTGTTCCAAACATTGTATTTTGGCTTTAATTTCAGGTGAAAATAAAGACAAAAGTTCTCCAACATTTGGATAATTTTTTATTAATTTGGTTCTAAGCTTTCAAAAAGTTATTAAGACGATAATATATATATATGTGTGTGTGTGTGTGTGTGTGTGTGTGTGTGTGTGTGTGTGTGTTGTGACCAACAGATTACATGCCAGAAGACCTAAATGAACACAAAAACTACAAACTAAGAAAAGCAAACGCCTAACAAGCAGTAAATAAAAAGTGTTCAGCGGCTGGAGCAAAGAATCACTTCACCGCGGCGTCAACCCTCAACGAGACACTCCTCGAGCCGCCAGTCGAGTTTCGCGCCCCTCGAGATATTCAGGCAAATATAATTTGCTTACGTAAATTACTACTCTAATTATGTACTCTGCGGTTTAATTAATATTTTCCCAGTCTTCTTCTTTCCATCAGTATTTCCTTGCCTTCTTTATCTAAACGTTTTGAACGACAAAAGCGCGCAGATCTTTTCTTTACAAACCGTATAGATTAGTTTTTTTTTTTTTATTCTTTTACGTCTTCTTTGGTTTCCGTATGTTTTTTTCGACGGCGAAGACAAACGTCTGAATCTAGATAATGTTGTCTGTGCTGCCCATTGAAGTCGCTAAACAGTTTTCGAGACAACCTATTAGAAAGAGAAAATAATGAGAAAACTTGAAGAAAACGAAGGAAACAAACTAAAGATTCTTAGAAACCTTTGATACAATGTCCCATTTTCTAAAAATGATGAAAGCATTGCGCACCTAGCTATGTTAACGATCTGCTATTGAACAACGTAAAATATCGACTTAATTTGCGTAGGCGTAAGTCAGACGGGTAGATATTAGCGACATATATATATATATATATATATATATATATATATATATATATATATATATATATATTTTAGAACATGTACATAATGTACATAATCCTCACATAGTGAGGATGTACGTTGTGGTGCATTGGATATCGGCTCGGAACGAGAAATCGGGGAGCCGAGTTCGAATTCCAGCTGAATTCATTGCATTCACTTACGCGCAAATACCCTTGGGAAAGGTATTTAATCCGTCTATTCCTTCCAGTTATTGGTTAATTAACAGGACAGATTGGGTTCTATAGCCTTGGTCGCCAACCAGTCTACCGCAGAAAGCAATGGCAACCTACTGCGGGATAATCTTCTGCCCAGTCAGTCATGTCTCTTTCGAGACATGATCGCCTAAGCGTGTATCACGTATGGCACTTAACTGACTGACTGACATCATGTTTTCTATATATGTCCTCTACAATCATATGGTTGTTTCAACATTGGGTCTCCAACGTCTCTTCAGGAAAAAAATTCTTTTTTCGTTCTGTACTCACATGGATGGATATATATATATATATATATATATATATATATATATATATATATATATTTAATCATATCACCCCAAGCAAGGCGGGAACGCCACTGATGCGCAGGGGGCTACGTAAGGGTAAAAAGAATGAATGGAAAAGAGAAAGTCGGAAACCACATCCTAAAGAGGAAACAAGGGATGAGCCTCTTCACCTGTTCAATAGATGTGGGTGGAGTGTGAACCGGGCGATAGTTTAGTCTATCAACTCCAATTGAAAAAAAAAATAAAATAAAAATATAAATAAAAAATAAAAAAGGAAAAGAGTGAAAAGATTGGAAAAGAGAAAACCGGAAACCGCATCCTAAACAGCAAACAAGGGATGAGCCTCTTCACCTGTTCAATATATATATATATATATATATATATATATATATATATAATGAGTTAATTACTTAGTTTTTGATCATAATTAAATTAGACCAGTACACAGTTAAATAGAGTTCAATGCAATTATATTGTAGAAATTTTAAATATTTTGTATACCAGTCATATTACGCAACCCAGTTTTCTACCGTCTGGTGTTTTCAGGCGATTTACAATAACTGATTTTACCTTTTTTTAAGAACGCTCACTTAACGGTTTTTTTTATGAACGCACAATTTTCAAATTAGAAGAAATTATAACGTTTTCATCCATGGTTGTGTGATCCTAATAGGTATTTTTTGATATGGTTACACTTGGTCATAATTTCTGTTCTTTCATTCAATAATTCATTTTTGTTTGGGAATAACATAATAGCTAGTTTTTCTTCCTGGCATAGTCTACATATTTTGTCGACGTTGTAAGGCTTGGCTGTTTTCACTTTACTCCACGTTATGTCTGGTTCTTTTCCATATTTTAATTTTAATTTCCACGCGTGACTAGCCAATTTTGTATAATTTTTAAAGTTTTCTAGTTTAAATGTAGACCTGTGATTAAACCATCTTCTCTTAAAAGTATCTTTGGTTGATCCCAAATATGTTTTGATTTAACCATTTAAGTCATGTACTTTTGCTTTGTAAATTACTTCGCCTGAAGATAGCAGATGGTAGAAAACTGGGTTGCGAAACATAACTCGTTTACAAATTAAATATATCTACATATACATATTAATCTGTTTCGTCCCATACATTGCAGAAAAGCTACGAAGACACAACTGGTCACTGGGTGAGGAAGAATAATGAACAGAAACCTTAATATTAAGTAAAAATAGCAAAGAGTAATCAGGAAGACAGTAGATGGCGACTGACATTGCTTTAAAATTTTTGCAGATTAAAGTTGACTGGAATACCTTGAGCTGAAACGGAGTACCACAACCGAGAAATTCGAGAAAAGAAACTGTTAGCACAGAACGTATGGTTACGTGCTCAACCGTAAATTGATGAAATCCCGACACCGGTCTAGCACTAAACTTAAATTCAAAAACATCTTAGTACGATAGCGAAGAGCTCGTCCAAGCACTTCTTCTTCTTCTTCTTCTATGTGCCCTGTCCCTTCAGGACGTGGGCGATCATGGATCTCCACGTCTCCCTATCCCTTGTGGCTCTTAGTATGTTTGCTCCTGTTGCTCCTGGCAACCCCCGTTCCGTCAGCCACCTGATCAGACCCTGCAAATATGTTATCCGCTGCCTTCCTCTGTCTCTCCTTCCTTCTATCTGTCCAGTCAGTATCAGGTTCTCCAGGCTCTCCTTCCTCATTGCATGTCCCAGGAACTTCAGTTGTCTCTTCCTGATGCTCAGCATCAATTTCCTTTTTGTTGCCATTCTTTCTAACACTTCGTCGTTGCTTGTATGCTCAGTCCACGATATCCGTAGCATCCTTCTGTAGAACCACATTTCGGTCGCTTCTAGTTTTGTCCTCATTTTCGATGATATTGTCCAGCATTCACAGCCGTATTGAAGAACTGACATCACGTAGCAGTCTAGCACTCTTTTCTTCGTTTCTATTGAGATCTTCCTGTGTGTTAGTATTTTGCTCATCTTCTGGAACGCGTCCTTTGCCATGCCAATTCGCCTTCGGATCTCCGTGTCGCACTTTCCATCTCCTGTTAGAGCACTTCCTCGGTACTTAAATTCTTGTACTTGTTTGATTCTGTTATCCCCCACCTGTATTTGGCATTTTGGGTTGTATCTTTTGCTGATGACCATGCACTCAGTTTTCTTAAAGTTTATTTGTAGTCCCTTCTTGTCACTCTCCACTGCTACTTTCTGTATGAGATCTTGCAGTTTCCTTTCCGTGTCCGCAATCAGTACTGTATCGTTCGCGTATCTTATGTTGTTCAGGTTGTGGCCTACAATAACAAATCCTGGTGTGTCATCTAGGGTCCTCAAAATATTCTCGCTGTATAGGTTGAACAAATCCGGTGAAAAGACACATCCTTGTCTTACGCCTTTTTCTATCTTTGTGTATCTACTGAGGTCGTTACCTGTCCGTATGCAGGCCGTTTGCTGCCAGTAGAGATTCTTGATTATTCTTATGTCTTTGCCGAAAATGTCGAGGTTGCCTAGCATTTCCATCAATTCTTTGTGTCGTATTTTGTCGAATGCTTTCGCGTAATCAATGAAGCATAGGTACAAGTCTTTCTTCATTTGTAATGCCCTTTCGGAGAGCATCCTAATCATGAATATGGCGTTCCTTGTTCCAGTGTCCTTGACGAACCCGCACTGTTCCTGCCCTATCTCTGGCCTAATTCTGCTTCTCGCTCTATTAATCAGGATTCTGACAATCAGTTTTGTAATGTGACTCATTAAGCTGATAGTTCTGTGTAGATCGCACTCGTTTGCACCAGGTTTCTTCGGCAGCGCTATAAATATCGACTTACATAGGTCGTCTGGTATTATTCCGCTGCTATAAATTTCGTTTATTATGTCGGTAATCTTTTCTATGCCATATTCTTCTAAGGCTGTCAGCAGCTCTATCACTATGCCATCTGGGCCAGGTGCTTTGTTTCTGTTCATTTTGGCCATTGCAGCTTCCACTTCGGATTTTAGTATTTCCGGTCCATCCATCTCCTTGTGTATTCTCGGTTGTTCTCTCTTGTCGCAAAAGAGATCCTTTATGTATTCTTCCCATCGCTGGAGTATTTCCTCATTCTCTAATATGATTGTCCCTTCCTTGGATTTTATGCATCCTGTTGAGGAACAGGTTTTTTGTCCTGTCAGTTCTCTTGTCTCTTTATGCATCTCTGCTTTGTTGTTCCTGCTCAGTCTCTCTACTTCTGCATATTTGTTGTTGAGCCATTCCTCTTTGGCTTGTCTGCATTTGTTCCTTATCTCCCTGTGAAGTTTTTGTACTCTGCTCCGTGTCTTGGCGTTATTTTTTGTCTCCTTTGCATCATGTGGAGGATCTCTTCGGTCATCCACTCATTTTTTCTTCTGCGTCTGATTTCCTTTGGGGCTATGTTGTTCGCTGAGGTCACCATTGCTTCTTTTAGTGAATCCCATTTTGAGTATCCTTTTCCAATTTGTTCTTCATATTTCTTTCTCACGCTGTTATTATATTCTTTCTGCAGGGTGAGATCGTCCTCTAGTGTGTCGTATTGCAGTCTTGGTGATATGCTGGGCTTCTTCAGTCTTCGGAGTTTCACTTTTAGTTTGCAGATGACTGGGACGTGGTCACTTCCGCAGTCAGCACCTGGGTATGTTTTGCATTGGACTACTGCGTTCCTGAATCTCTTGTTTATAGTTATATAATCTATTTGGTTCTTCGTGTCCCCTCCTGGGCTTATCCATGTCCATAAACGTCGTGGGTGTTCTTGGAACCAGGTGTTAGTAATGACCTGGTCATTGGCTGAGCACCATTGGATCCATTTTTCTCCTCTTTCGTTGCGCTCTCCTAGTCCGAAGTTGCCGTTCGTGTCTCCTTCTCTATCTTTACCTACCTTTGCATTTAAGTCCCCCATTATTATCCTAACTTCTTGGCTTTTGCACTGAGCCTTAGCACTGCCCCGTATTGAATAGAATGATTCTATTTCGTCCTCCGAGCTTTGAGTTGTTGGCGCATAGACTACTATAATAGCTATATTGAGGGGCCTTCCCCGCAGTTTAACCAAGAGGACTCTCTCTGACAGTTGCCAGTATCCAAGTACACATCTCTTCACTTGTTTGTTTAGTATTAAAGCGACACCTTTTTCGTGTTTTTTACCTCCTGCATATATTATCCTGTGGGTGTCGCTACTGAAATCTCCGTTATTAGGCCATCTTGTTTCACATATTCCTAGGATGCTGATATTCAGTCTGTTCATCTCCTGCACTTACCAACCATGAAAGTATTTATAGAAAAGACAGACAACTTTCAGTCAGTTAAGTGTCATATGTGATACACACTTGGGCGACCATGTCTCGAAATAGACATGACTCACTGGGCAGAAGATTATCCCGCAGTAGATTGCCATTATTTTCTGCGGTAGACTGGTTGCCAGCCAAGGCTAAAGAACCTAATCTGTACTGTTATTAAGTCCATAACTGGAGGGAAGAGACTGATTAATGCCTTTCTCAAGTGAATGCAGGGAATTCAAGTGGAATTGGAAATCGGCTCCTCGATTTCTCGTTCCGAGCCGATATCCACTGCACCACAACACGCATCTTTACAACGGGGAAAATGGCCGAGCAGTCAGATCCGGACCGATAATATTGCTGAGTCTTCTTTGGATTTTCTCAAAGAGCTCAAGGTAAATATCAAGGGTACCAGACCATATGAGGCAGCAATATACTAAGTATGCACGAATGGTAGACTTATAGATACGTATGATAGATTCTGGAGAGAAAAAACTGTCTCATACGGCAAAATGAATCAGCTTTCTTAGCAGCTGATCCAGCAATTGATTCGCTGTACTCTTTCCACTTAATATCGCCTACCATAGTAAAATATTACAGTACTGGGCATTATCCTGAACCTATTTTATAGCAAATAAATGCTCTTCATATTTGTTTGTACTAAGCTATCCCCAAAATGGCGAGAAAAACTACTTACCGTAAAATATCTGATACGAAGAAAAACATACCTGTGTATAGTGCATCCGGTCACTGAAAATGCATGATTTTAACCTCTTGAAAATACCTGTGTATAGTGAAACCACCTATTATTTTTGTAAAACAATGATCATAAAATACTCGAGTGTCTAATCTAAACTTATTTATAAACGAACTATGTGTGTGTATGTGTGTGTGTGTCAGTTACCTATAGACTCCGAAATGGCTGAACCGATTTTCTTGAAAATTTACACAGTTGTATTATAAGCGTCTGCGAGTGTTCTTAGCTAGATTTTGTGTCGAGGTACCCCCGATAAATATCAAAAATCGATAATCGAAAAAATTGGGTTATAGAGGGAGTGGTCCGATTTTAATCAAATTTGATACACTCATAGACAAAGACATAAGAAACGATATTCAGAAGTTTCAAGGTTGCAGTTCTTACAATAGTGCAGAAAATCGATAATATATATATATATAAGGCAAGATGTTTGTGCGTGTGTGTCTGTTTATCTGCCTGTATGTCTGTATTTTTTTCAGCCCTTTTATTTTAGTTTTTGCTTCGGATTTGGCTCTAAGTAGGTATAATTGTAGTTCTTAGTCTCAGCCATGATACCATTTAATCAGAGGACTTATTTAGCCTTCAAAATTCAGTTGACGACGAAAAATTCTTATTTGATATCGATACCAGGAAATCAAAATTTGACTTACATCCATTCATTTTTCTTTCAGTCTACGGTTTCGATTTAACTGGAAACAACTATTGCTTTTTAGTCTTTTGTGTCAACGTCCAAAGAGTCTGAGCTCCAGGACCATGGATTAGTTTTAAAGCTTTCATTACACCCGAGCAACGCCGGGCTATACTACTAGTATATATATATATATATATATATATATATATATATATATACTCTTGTGCGATTGGTAAATTGTCGCAATCATTTTATTATTTCAAATATTCTTTCGGCTGAGTCTGAGCTCCAGGACCACGGATTAGTTTTAAAGCTTTCATTATACCCGAGCAACGCCAGCTATACTGTTAGTATGTTATATGGGAATGATGTGGGAAATAAATTGTTTCATAACTTCCCAATGGTATAAGAGAATATAACGAATCCAAATGGAATTCAAATTCGGTTGTCCAAAAAAATATCCTATCCATTGAATGATGCAAGTCCGGAATTCCCATAATTTCGATATTCTCTTTGAAATAGTTTCCGAAAGAATAAAAACTACAGAACAGATCGGACTTCGGAGATAGACAGACGTATCCGTTTGGTCTGAGCGTTACGCGGTCAAACCTTTTATTTATTACGTTATTTCGTTACTATATAGGGTAGTTTTAGCGGGTGCATGTGTTTCAGTTACTATGAGGGTTTTTTATACAGTGAAATTAATAATAACCTGCCTAAATTAGTAAGACTTGTTATTTTTTGATAAACAGAGAACCAACATCCTTCCCAGAAGCTTAAAAGTAAAAAAAAAAAAAGATTAATTGCTTTTCTGACCTACAAGCGCCAAAAGTACATGTTTTTACTCTTAGATTAATTTATAAAGTTATGTATATTTCTATTAGGCTATTAAGTTTAAGTTGGAATATACACGCACATAGATAGATAGATAGATAGATAGATCGATAGATAGATAGATAGATAGATAGATAGATATGAACAGGTTGACATAGATAGATAGATAGATAGATAGATAGATATGAACAGGTTGACATAGATAGATAGATAGATAGATAGATAGATAGATAGATATGAACAGACTGATAGATAGATAGATAGATAGATAGATAGATAGATATGAACAGACTGATAGATAGATAGATAGATAGATAGATAGATAGATATGAACAGACTGATAGATAGATAGATAGATAGATAGATAGATAGATATGAACAGACTGATAGATAGATAGATAGATAGATAGATAGATAGATATGAACAGACATAAATAAATCGATGAATTGATATGAAAAGACTGAGATAAAAGGCAGTCTGATGTCTATTAAAAAACAACCATCTATTTTTTAAAATCGCTAAGCGTAAAGCAGCGCTGTTAATGAGTTAAAAATTGTTAACAAAGGCCAGTGTGACACGAAGCATTACTGAGCAACCAATAAGAAAGGAACTCACTAACAATAGTCAGCGAACCTACGAGGTTTTCATTCCACACCAGGTTCGTTCACCTCATTGTGCGACAAGAAACTGAGCGAAAAACAATTGCAACGGCCAAGAACATATTTTGTATTAATTTTCGACAGAATCCGAATTATTGAAAGAGTTGTCTTTCTTTAAATCGTTACAAAATGAATATTCCACACACGGGAGTAAATGTCCATTTTTAAAGGACAAAACGATTACATGAAAAACACAATGAAAGAAAATTATGATATTTTAAAATAAGTGGATGGAGGCGATTTGACTAGGTACAGTAGGCGAATGTGCAAGACGGTTCAGATAGATAAAATTCTATTATACTTACACCCGAGGCCTCTCTGAAAAGTGACGGGATTGGGTGTGCTGTTTGCGCTATAGGCAACCTCCACAGTGAGATTTTGCCACAAAATTAGGCGATCAATCAGCAAGCCTACGAAGAAATCCTGTGCGTGAGAAGAGACGAGAGTTGAAACGGAAAAATTGTAGCTACTTCAGCACAAAAAATACACCAGCTCAGAAGACCCTCAGCATTCGGCAGTTCCTAGCCGAAAAGAACATTGCCGTACTGGAAAAAACTCTCTATTCACCTGATCTTGCTCCTTCTTCCACTTGAGATCTGGGTGACGTCCGAATAGACGCTCAAGGCACGGTTTCTTTTTGAGGGAACATCCGTCCATCACGGTTGGTGAAGTTTCTGGGAGCGTCGATTGGCGATGTAGATTAAAGAGATGCTAACTTCTATTAATATACGAGGTCTGTCTGAAAGGTAACGGGGCCGGGTGTCTGTTTGAGCTTTAGCCGAATGAATGATAAATTGATTGTATTAACTAATATCATATCTTGGACGTATATAACTGTAATCCTGGCGTTTGCTTCGCTCAATGCGCGGGAGGAGACGAGAGTTTGAGACAGGATAAATCGTGGCTGATCCAGCACAAAAATTGGTCTTCTCACAACACCTACCTATTCATCTGATTTTTCTGTGTGTGTGTGTGTGTTTTTCTCCGGAGTAAAGTGGTGGATCCATGTTTCAGCCATTGTCACATATTTACGCAAAAACTTCTTCTTGTCGAGTCGAAACAGTTGCAAACAACGCTCTGAATCTTCGACGCGTTGTTGTCTTTGATCGACTGTGAGCAAACGCGGCACCCACTTTGAACACAGCTTTCTAATTGACAAATGTTCATGCCAAATGGTGAATACACTGCCTTCTGATATGTTCAACACCTCTGCTATCTCGCGCAACTTCAATTTACGATCGGCCAAAACGAGTTTGTGGATTCTTTTGGTGTTTTCCGAGACAACTACCAATTTTCAGCGACCTGGGCGTTCAGCATCATTTTTGTCTGTACAACCGCGTTTAAAGTCAGCATACCATCTCTTAACCGTTGTTTCTGACGGAGCACAGTCCGAGTAACTCTTATCAAACCATTACTTTGCTTGAACAGTATTTTTTTCCATAAGAAAGCAATGTTTTATCAACAAACGAAATTCAGATTTTTCAATTGTTTTAAAAACAGGCTCGGAATTTATGGAGTAATGTGTTATAACTATGTTCTAACCATTTACTCAGTTCATTCGGATTTCAATCCTGACTAGAAGCAATCAAATGTCTCACCGTACTGATGAGCTGTGATACACTGAAACAGATCTGTCTGTGGATATATATATATATCGGACCTCAAGTGGAATGACTACGTCGAATCCATTGCTAAATCCGCAGCTATGAAAGTCGGCTCTCTGTGCAGGGCCCGGAAATTCTTTCCGCCAGAATCTATCCTGCAATTATATAAATCCACCATCCGCCCGTGTATTGAGTACTGCTGCCACATCTGGTCGGGTGCCCCTTCTATTCTCCTCGGGGTTCTTGACAAAATACAGCGAAGAATCTGTAATGTGATTGATACCGACATGGCTGACCGCCTGCAGTATCTCTCTCACCAGCGTGACTTGGCTTCCCTGTACCTCTTCTATAAATACTTTCATGGCTTCTGCTCTGACGAACTTAAATCACTGGTGCCCCCTAGATGTGAATTTGCACGAGATACTAGATTGGCAACTAGGTCACACCCTTTTACAGTGAAACCGATGAAATATAACCGCAATTTCTACGCCAACAGCTTCTTTCCTCGCACTTCCCGCCTGTGGAATTACCGCATGCTTGCTTCCCCGACGGCTACAACCTCCAGGAGTTTAAATGTAAGGTCAATAGACACCTCCTAACACACTAACTCACACCCACTCTCTCCAACTCTCTCCCTATGTACATCCTAAGTCGATTATCACCCTCCTTCTGACATTTCCCATACCCAATCCATCTATGTAACCCCCTGCGCTATAGTGGCAGTGGAATGCCTTGCTTGGGGTGACACGATTAATATATATATATATATATATATATATATATATATATTAGATTAGGCCAGTCTATCTTGATAGAGTACCTTTTTGTTTTCGGCTCTGTCTTCTACCCTTCCCTTGAAAATTAAAAATTAAAAGTCATAAAATTGTTAACCTCCCCCCTCCCTTGTGTTGTAGTTTCTTTAATTTCTTGGTCACGTGGGTTGTCTTGATTACCTATTTATAGGTCGTTTTTTTTTTCTTTTCCTCTTTAGCCAGCTTTCCATGACGGTCCGTTTAGGTGAAACCTAGGTAGGTTCGTCTGGCTCATTGGGTGCTATTTTTATAGTTTGCTATACCTTTGTATTGAGCACTTTCTGTTAGATGATTACTCGTGTCGGGTTTTTTCTTTGGGATTCGTGCTGATTTTGGTCCGAACACTTTTGACTGACTTTCATGCCCTAAGCTCTTTCTTTTTTTACGACCATCTTTTTCCTTCGTTCGATAATTTTCGAGGAAGGTTTTCGAGACGAGTATAATTATAATCACGTTTATATATATATATATATACTTTCTTTATTATATATATATATATACATATATATACTTTCTTTATTATATATATATATATATATATACTTTCTTTATTATATATATATATATATATATATAGTTTCTTTATTATATATATATATATATATACTTTCTTTATTATATATATATATATATATACTTTCTTTATTTATTATATATATATATATATATATATATATATATACTTTCTTTATTATATATATATATATATACTTTCTTTATTATATATATATATATACTTTCTTTATTATATATATATATATATATATACTTTCTTTATTATATATATATATATATATATATACTTTCTTTATTATATATATATATATATATATATATATACTTTCTTTATTATATATATATATATATATATATATATATATATATATACTTTCTTTATTATATATATATATTAATACAGGTTTCATTGAATAATATAGACAAGTTCTGTCTATTTTTTTTGTGTAAGATCCGTTCGTATTATCTGATTAGCTTGAGAGTGTTGTCATGGAAAGGACGACAAGAAATGGCAATAATTGTTGAATTTTTATCAGGTCTGAGCTTTCGGCTTATCAAATGATGAACATTAAATGTTCATCCTTCGTTCGATAGTTTTTCGAGGAAGGTTTTCAAGACGAGTATAATTATAATCTCGTTTATAAATGTATGTATGGATGTTTGTATGAATGGAATAAGTGAAGAACAGATATGAAAAATCTGTTTAATTTAAGATGTTTCACTTTAATATGCTTCTTCAGAAAAATGTTCAACTACTGCTTTGTGACACGTATCTGACCAATGAAATCAAACCTCAATCAACACAATGTCTCTTTAGGTTTTTTAAAAACATTTTTAAATTTTAAAATCATTAGTCTTAACAAATCTCAGAAGAATCTTATTAAAGTGAATCATGTTAGATTGAGGATAAATTGTGGTGAATATGATTTACATTTGAATGTAGAACAACAATGAGTTAACATTGCAGGCAAAATCTCCAAACAGAAACGTCCTTGTCGCAGTGTAAATTAATTAGTTTAAAATAACAACAAATTTAATTATAATTATATATCTACGCATCGCTCATTCAGTAATGAATTAGAGTGCTCTAATTGATACATCATAGTTGATACATCATAGTTGATACTTCATACGCTAAAGGTCTGCCTCCTTCTACTGAGCGCCCATAACTCAAGGTAGAATCGCCGACTGGCGCCAATTCGGTCGGGTTTCAATCCTGGGTTAAAAGCAATCGGCTGTCTAACCGTACTGAAGAGCTGTGATTCTGCGAATCAAATATGTCTGCAGATGACTACATATATATATATATATATATATATATATATATATATATTATAATTATTATTATTACACTAAAGCATGTGAAAAGCGAAAAAATATTACAAAATTGTACATTTTGTTTTGACATTAAAGAACAATGTCTCATCACGTAGTCAACAATGATGGTAATAAACCTCCTTATTTAAAAAAATATTATATGAAAGCAGCATTTCTCTTTATTTTTAAATAAAATTTTCTTCACACGAAGTATATATATATATATGAGAGCATAATATATTAGTCATCCACATAATATATATATATATATATTATGTGGATGACTAATATATTATGCTCTCATTACGATTGAGCTCTCTGGAGAAGACAATTTTGAAAACAGTTTCCACTTCTGCTATATGCGTAACTCTTCAGAAATGAATTCTGTTCTCTCGGTGACTGGCGTGTGTATAAACTGCTTATATACAACACGTTAAAATTTCCTTTCTCTGATTCCATGCCTCGATGGCTAGGGAGTAGCGACTCCGACTGACACCAAATCGGTCGAGTTTCGATCCCGGCCAGAAGCAAGAGGGTGCGTCTACCACACTGATGAGCTGTGATACAGCGAAACAGGCTTGTATGTGGGTGCCTAATATATATATATATATATATATATATATGTATATAAACAGAAAATCTAAGCCAGAGCCAACAAACCTACCTAGGTTTCACCCTGACGAGCCGTAGGGTGAAACCTAGGTAGGCTTGTTGGCTCTGGCTTAGATTTTCTGTCTTTGTTGCACTACCTTCGTATTGAACGCTATAGTGTTACGGCTTTCGTCTTGTTTTTTTTTTTTCTTTCTTACGGGTACTTGAATTTTTGTTCATATATTTCGCCTGTTTCTTTTTTTACTTCCCCCTCTTTTCCCTCCCAGTTTGTCCTCGGTGGGTTGTTCATGACGATTTAAATTATAGCTTAATTAGTGCTAGTTTTGGCAGAGTTAGTTGTGTTACTATTGGTGTTGTAATTTTTTTAAAAATCATATCAGCCCGAGCAAGGCGGTAACACCACTGAAGTGCAGGGGGCTACGTAAGAGTGAAAAGATTCAAAAAGAGAAAGCCGGAAACCACATCCTAAACAGGGAACAAGGGATGAGCCTCTTCACCTGTTCAATAGACGTGGGTGGAGTGGGAACTGGGCGATACTATAGTTAATATTATATATATATATATCCGCAGACAGATCTGTTTCGCTGTATCACAGCTCATCAGTACGGCTTAGACTCCGTTCGCTTCCTAATCCAGGATTGAAACCCGACCCGAATCGGCTATATATATATATATATATATATTTATATATATATAGAGAGAGAGAGAGAGAGAAATACACAGACAGACAAAGACTGCCTTTGCGTGAAAAGTAGCAAACCGGACAAGAGTAAGCTCACAAAACGGAAATTCAATAAAATTCATTCAAAAATCAATGTTTATTATATTTGTCTGATCGTTCATTTTTTTTACTTCGTTTTCACATTTTTTTAAAGTCAATTATATACATGTATGTATGTGTGCACGTCTGTGAAACAAGATATAAATATGTATATGTCTAAGTGTGCATATCGTCTTTTGTTTATATGCGTATGAAGTTGTGTTCCGATGTGTGTATCTCTTGGTTAGCGATTAATTGTGTGAACATGCAGCCCAAGACATTCCCACTGGCAACGATCAGGCGACCAATATGGAGGACCGAAAATAAGTAAAAGTAACACCACCACCACCAACAACAACAACAAAAATGACACACGGCAAATGACAACAGCCTCGATTCATTATTAACCCCCCTGCTTCCTCTTGGAACTTTCGAAACAGTCTGTCTGCCTCACCCACAATGCAGCACCTAGTAATTTATTCTTACATCTATCTGAGTCTTTTCATATCTACATCAGTCTTTTCCCATCTATCTATCTATCTATCTATCTATCTATCTATCTATCTATCTATCAGTGTCTTTGTATAACTACATCAGTGTTCATATCTATCAACATGTTGGAGGATTTTTATATATACACAAGTCTTTTCATATTTATTTATCTGTCTTTTATATCAGCTTCTTTTTTATAGATCTTGTATATATATATATATTGTCATCTGCAGACAGATCTGTTTCGCCGTATCACAGCACATCAGTACGGTTAGACTCCTATAAGCCGTACTGATGGGCTGTAATACAGCGAAACAGATCTGTCTGCGGATGACTATAGTATTTACGCTCTCACACCCTGATTGAGCACTCTGGAGGAGTGGGAGACTTTGTAAACAGTAGCTACTCTGGCATATAGGCATCGCTCATTCGATAATGAATTGGAGCACTCTAGCTATTGGGCGTGGTTATACGCGCTAAAAAGCCTGCCTTCTTCTACCGGACGCTCGTGGCCTAGTATGCGGTCGGGTTTCAATCCTGGGTTAGGAAGCGAACGGGGTCCAAGCCGTACTGATGAGCTGTAATACAGCGAAACAGATCTGTCTGCGGATGACTATAGTATATATATATATATTAAAGGCAATCTGTGGGTATGCGTGTGACTGTTTCCTGTGTACGCCTACATTTCAAAGCTACGCCATTTAAACTTTCTAGGGACACATACAGAAAAGACAAGTCGACATACTTTTTTTAGTTTAAATTCAGCAATTTTTATCTTTCGCACTTTTTGGCCAACGTAACCGATTGTTTACATTTGCCCCGTAAAACATCTAAGATCTAAGATGGT
Organism: Ascarosepion bandense; assembly: GCA_037127315.1. Taxonomy (NCBI): domain Eukaryota; kingdom Metazoa; phylum Mollusca; class Cephalopoda; order Sepiida; family Sepiidae; genus Ascarosepion; species Ascarosepion bandense. The sequence continues at coordinate 261,987 of JBBBDQ010001560.1, forward strand.
TGCTAGATTACGTTACAGAAATCAAATCACACGTGTCAAACACGACTACAAAAAAAAAAAAATTAGCATTTATATTTAATTTTTATTTCGACGTTTTAAAAATTCATTTGGTCAACAAAAAAATGTGAAAATTTTCTCCTGTAATTTTGAAACAAAAGAAATATTTTTAAAAAAGTGTTTTTTTCAAACAAAAACAAAATATGTAAAAAAAAGTGTGTGTGTGGGGGGGGGTCAAATTTTCGTTTTACGACCCGAAGGTTAATATCCCTTCAAATGTTGTTTACAATGTCACACAAAACGTCAAATCAAGTTTACGCAAAATAAAAGAAAATAGTTTTTTTTAATGGAATTTTTTAACAATTATTAAACAACAATTTTTATATAATCATTTTTTTATATAACTGAGTTTTAAAGTGAGGCGGCGAGTACAAGTGCTTGGAAATTGCAACACGCTGCATTAATCATCTAATTAAAAGATGTTCTGAGTTGCACGGGCTACGCCGGGCTATGATGCGAGTGTATATATATATATATATATAGCTAAAGTTAAGCAACGTTGAGCCTGGTCAGTACTTAGGTGGGTGACCACTTGGGAATACCTGGTGCTGTTAGCGTTCACGGATGTGCGTTGTGGTGCGGTGGATGTCGGCTTGGAGGGGGAAATCGGTGAGCTGAGTTCCAATTCCAGTCGAGCACACTGCATTCACTTGCGCACTAGTACCCTTCGGAAAGGTATTAATCCGTCCGTTCCCTCCAATTATGGGTTAAATAATTGAGGTCTGCTGTTCATGCGATCTGTGGCGAATTTCTGCACCGATTGTTTGTTATCACCAGTTCCAAAAAGTGTGGATGGTACTACACAATGCCTTCACCACTATAAACAAATATCTGTGTAGATGTCTTACTAAGGTTAGACCCTCATACATCGAAATCGATCGGAGAGTCCATAATATATATATATATATATATATATATATATATATAGTGATGATCATCCACGTATACTGTCTTAATATGTATAGGAAAGAATATTAATAAAAAGTTTTGAATTTAAAAACGTACTTTTTTAAACAGTATTTGCTTATTTTTATTGTATTTTTATATTTCAGACCGTCCTCGGTCCTTCATTTTTATTAATATTCTTTCCTATATATATATATATATATATATATATATATATATATATATATATATATATTAGTGTCTTCTTACATCTGCGTCAGTGTTCATATCTATCTACCCGTTTGAGACATTTTATATCTACACAAGTTTTTCCATATCTATCTATCTATCTATCTATCTATCTATCTATCTATCTATCTATCATCTGTTGATATCTATCTATCTATCTATCTATCTATCTATCTATCTATCTATCAGTCTGTTGATATCTATCTATCTATCTATCTATCTATCTATCTATCAGTCTGTTGATATCTATCTATCTATCTATCTATCTATCTATCTATCTATCTATCTATCTATCAGTCGTTGATATCTATCTATCTATCTATCTATCTATCTATCTATCAGTCTGTTGATATCTATCTATCTATCTATCTATCTATCTATCTATCAGTCTGTTGATATCTATCTATCTATCTATCTATCTATCTATCTATCTATCTATCAGTCTGTTGATATCTATCTATCTATCTATCTATCTATCTATCTATCTATCAGAGTCTTTTTATATCTACATCTCTTTGTTCATATCGATCTATCTGAATCATTATGTATATACATCATAGAATGCAATTCTTATTCCGGATTTTATTTTGTTTTCTAGAGAGAATAAAACCTTATGAGAATGTTTGTTTATTTGATATGCAATGGACACTTAGTTTTATACTATTGTCACTCCGCTGTAACATGGCTATTGGGCGGGTATAATGACAATATACACGCTAAAGTCTGCCTTCTTCTGCCGAACGCCCATAGCCCAGAGGTAGAATCGCCGACTGACGCCAATTCGGTCGGGTTTCCATCCTGGGTTAAAAGCAATCAGAGTCTAACCGTACTGATGAGCTGTGATGCAGCGAAACAGACTATATATATATATATATATAAACTATGATATCGCTGATGGGGATACGATAGACAGAAAAAGTGTACTGTGGTAATAATCAGCACAATATCGGGTGCTAAACGGATATACACAGAACAGTCCAATAGTTTCAATAACAGGCAAGACAAAACTTACATCACAGAGAGGAAGGGTTTAGATCGCAAGAGTCGCTGAAATAATCAGTCCAAATATTACTCGAACGACACTCGAATATTACGCCTCAAATGTTCAATTTAAGCAAAGAACATTTCATCATTGAGAGTGCCGCAGGGGTGTCAGTCACTCTACAACATAAACATAAAGAGTTTGTTATTTTAACACAGCAGCTTCATGCCGACTTCGTAAATGTGTCCTCACGAAACTTCGAGAGCCGACATAAACCTGCTGAGTTAAAGTGACAAACTCTTCGTCTTCTATTTTAATATTCTATTGAGAAATTACTGCATCTTTTTTTTTTAATCATATCACCCCCTAAACAAGGGATGAGCCTGTTCACCTGTTCAATAGATGTGGGTGGAGTGTGAACCGGGCGATAGTTTAGTCTATCTACTTCAATTGATAAAAAAAAAAGAAAAGTGTGGAAAGATTGGAAAAGAGAAAGCCGGAAACCACATCCTAAACAAGGAACAAGGGATGAGCCTCTTCACCTGTTCAATAGATGTGGGTGGAGTGTGAACCGGGCGATAGTTTAATCTATCTACACCAATTAAAAAAAAAAGAAAACAGTGAAAAGATTGGAAAAGAGAAAGCCGTAAACCACATCCTAAACAAGGAACAAGAGGTGAGCCTCTTCACCTGTTCAATAGACGTGGGTGGAGTGTGAACCGGGCGATAGTTTAATCTATCTACAGCAATTTAAGAAAAAAAAAGAAAACAGTGAAAAGATTGGAAAAGAGAAAGCCGGAAACCACATGCTAAACAAGGAACAAGGGGTGAGCCTCTTTACCTGTTCAATAGACGTGGATGGAGTGTGAACCGGGCGATAGTTTAGTCTATCTACTCCAATTAAAAAAAAAGAAGAAAACTGAAAATGAGTGCGCCATCTCAACCACCTCCATTATACATTAGAACTAAACTAACAACTTAGAATTTCGAAAAAAAACTCTCTGCAACATATACAATAGTAAATGTAGCTTCTAAACTTTTCCGATCAATGCGCTATATTCACCCGGATATCGAGCACTTTAAGATTAAAAAAAAACAAAAAACCTGCTTTCCACAATTCATTTTATCAGTGAAATCACGAAAAATACCTTGGCGCAAAACATTCACAATTCAACACTATATATGTATATAAATTTTTAATTACTTAGTTTTTGGTCATGATTATATTAAACCAGTACACAGTCGTATTAAAAAGTCATTCAATACAGTTATATTGTAGAACTTTTTAATATTTTTCATTTGTAAACAAGTTGTTAGGTTTCTAGTTATAGCAAATCGCCTGAAGACACCACGTGGTAGAAACTAGGTCGTGTAATAAGTCGTTTACAAATGAAATATATATATATATATATATATATATATTACAAGAAAGTGGGAGAACACGTAGATTAAAACCCACTGTTCAAGTATTTACTTTTATAAAGAGTGCTCGACAGAGAGTAGAGCTTAATATTGTAATTTTTTTATTACAATGGTTTATAAAAGCATAATATCACTACACAAAAATTTTCATATTTCAGAACAATACTGTTCTTCTTCAGGTGATATGTTAAAATAAATGGTAAAAATTCTTTATTTTTAAAATATAAGATGAATTCATGATATGCTTTTATAAAACCATTGTAATAACAAAATTACAATATATATATATATATATATATATATATATATATATATATATATATATATATTACAGTCGTTGGCGTATGTTGGATTTTAAATCAGCCCACTCCGAGGTGAAGTCTGTCTTTTCTCAACATATATTTGCTTTATTTATGTGAAAATAGGGTTGAGCATTTGATGCTGAGTGTTTATAAATATACTGACTAGTTGAAAGCTTTGGAAAACATGCCCAATTTCTGCACATGACTAAACTTGCGAAAGGATATTTGTACATTAGAAAATAAATCATTAAATACATTTTAGCCAATACCTTGAAGCCTTTTATCGCTTCTTCATCGCCACCTCACTTCATCGATTTCGACGAAAGAAAGAGGAACAAACACTGTGTTGGTGATGAAGAAGTGAAAACTGCCGTAAGGAATTGGCTACATCCGCAGCCAAGTGACTTTACGAATCTGGGATTCATGCCCTCGTTCGTAGGTGGAACATAGCCATTGAAAGTGGTGGTGACTATGTCGAGAAGGAAGGATATGAGCCCGTGATGCATAGATATATCGTGATGTATTTACATGTCTGATTATGTCTTTGTTTTTTATTATTTTACCTTCAAAGTAAGGCAATAAAACCACTAAGAAAATCACTTTTATGGACCAGGCAGTTAAGCGCTATTCACGCTTGGGCAATCATGTTTCGAAAGATACATAACTGACTGGGTAGATGATTTTCCAGCAGTAGGTTGTCATTACTTTCTGCGGTAAACTGGTTACCAATTAATGCGATAAAATCCAATCTGTTCAGCTATTTAACCATGATAATAGGCAGTCAGTCAGTTAAGTGCCATACCTGATACTTTGGGCGATCATGCCTTGAAAGAGACATGACTGACTGGGTAGACTTTCTATTCTTATTTCTTATATAATAAAACAAATCTCATTACATATTGACTCACACTCACATATATACATTAATTCTATTAATCTCCAAGTGATTTAGATATGGAACCCACTTGGTGTGATGATCGCACTGAGGTGTGAAAATGCCAGTAAATATGAAGTTTTAGTTAATATATATATATATATATATATATATATATATATATATATATATATGAGGAGAAAGAGAGGGGGGATGAAAATATTGAAAATAAATTGCACAACTTTTACAAATCGGTAATAATTTATTTCGTGAATATATACATATTCAACCTATTCAACTTTTTTTTTTTTAATCATCTCACCCCAAGCAAGGCATTCCACTGCCACTATTGCGCATGGGGTTACATAGGAGAAGGTAAAGAGAAGGAGTGGTTAGACATAGGGAATGTTAGGAGGAAGGTGACAGATGAGTAAGGTTAGCGAGGATGAGAGTTGGGCAGATGGGAAGAGTGTTTGATAGAATGGAAGCAGGTTAGTGTGTTAGGAGGTGTCTCTTGACCTTATATTTAAACTCCTGGAGATTGTAGCCGTCGGGGAAGAAATCGTGTGGAAGAGAATTCCACAGTCGGGAAGTGCGAGGAAAGAAACTGTTGGAGTAGAAGTTACGGCTGCATTTTATCGGTTTCACTGTAAAAGGGTGGGATCTAGTTGCTAATCTAGTATTGCGTTCAAATTCGTATTTAGGGGGCACCAGTGATCTCCTTTTCGAAAGCGATTTTTTACATTAATGGAGTTAATTTGACCAGGCCAAAGAAATAGTGGGTGCGAGAACAAGGAAGTTAGAGTTGCAATGGGAATTGTTAACAGAGTAAATAAGAGTTACAATGTGAGGTTTACAGTTATAGGTGATCGAAGAAATATAACGGTTGATAAATAGCTTAGCGTCCATTATTAGAACGTGAAAATTATCCAAAATGAATTTTTTTTTTATGTTGTAATGTCATGGTCATTGAAAATATCGAGAAAGGAATAATAAAATCATCTGTCAAAGTTACAGCTCATTTTTTACATCTTTCAATTATAACACGCGAAAGATTATCCGTGAGTATGAACGGATTTTATAAAAATAAACAGACATAATGTTTTATTTTATTTAATCTGACATGCCAACAAGAAAATTTGCTGCCTAAAAACACAAATTTTAATATATATAAAAAAAATATATATTAAAAACAGTTGTAAATTCCATTTCGTTAATTTCCAGAACATTCCATATCTATCTATCTATCTATCTATCTATCTATCTATCTATCTATCTATCTATATATATATATATATATATATATATAGTTGCGTGAATTATTAAATATACATCTAAGGATTCACATAGAAGCCTGTTTCGCTGTATCACAGCTCATCAATGTGGCCAGACATCCACTTGCTTCTGGCTGGGATCGAAACTCGACCGATATTGTGTCAGTCGGAGTTGCTAATATATATATATATATATATATATATATATATATATATATATATATATGAGTCATTTAAGTGCCATACGTCATACACGTTTGGGCAATCATATCTCAAAAGAGACATGACTGACTCGGCAGAATATTATTCCGCAGTAGGTTGCCATTGCTTTCTGCGGTAGACTGGTTGCCAGCCAAGGCTATAGAACCCAATCTGTCCTATTATTTAACCCATAACTAGAGGGAATAGATGGATTAATACCTTTCCCAAGGGTATTTGCGCGTAAGTGAATGCAAAGAATTCAACTGGAATTCGAACTCGGTTCCCCGATTTCTCGTTCCGAGTTGATATCCACTGCACCACAACGCAGATATATAGAATGTTCCATTAATGACGGATCGAAGTTAGCAGTAAATAAAACAATGTTAAATGTTATAAAATTTTTCTATGATTTTACTATTCGATCATGTTATTTGAGTCATGGCAATTATGCATGAAAAATAATATCGCCCAAATTTTTGCCAAGGCTTTGACGGCACACCTTCACTCGATGGTCAAAGTTTTTGATGACGCCTCTGCATGGTTGCTCCTCGATCCCACCAATATGTCTTATTTATCTCATCCTTCAGCTGTTGAAATGTTGTTGGCTCGTTAGGACTGTTAGAACTGTTGCCAGAAGAGTGGCTGTTGGAAGATTCTATTTCTGGCAACAGTTCTTGTTCGTAGTAAATTTTCCATTCTCCCTTTGGCAACGGCACCAGTAAGGCTTGCATGGACATGTACATTGGAAGGGAGGATTCCTAGGTCCTTCTATATGAAAAACTGCACACCGGCAATAAGGCGCGCGGGTGACCACATCTTTGATTCAAGATACATGAGAGCAATGGACATTGACACAGAGACGTTGGAGGACGTTTGCCAACGATCGGTCGTTCTGGAGTGTGGAGAGGAGAAACGAAGGCTTACCGCCGGAGAGAAGCGTGCTAAACGAAGAGAAAACAAGGCGATGTCAAGAGATGTTCACATGCATTAATTGCAATCGAGACTGTCACTCCCGTGTCGTCGGCCTGTATAGTCATAACTTTTTCTTGAAACCAACGTATGCCACACACACACGCCTATATATATATATATATATATATATATATATATATATATATATATTAGTCATCCACATACAAGCCTCTTTCGCTGTATCACAGCGAAACAGTGTGGCTAGACACATCCACATTTGGTGTCAGTCGGAGTCGCTACTCCCTAAGCCATCGGCGAATGGAATCAGAGAAGGGAAATTTTAACGTCTTGTATATAATGTTGAGCTGTGATAATATTTAGCTCCAAGATTGTTGTTTTTTCTTTCAGTCGTTATACTGATGAAAAGTATTTTGGCGAGCAGGCTTTTTTTATCGTCAAGTCAAGGTGACAAAAAATCCCAATCCTGATGAGCGATGTCATCAAAACTGTCTCCTTACGATACTTCGAAATCGGCATAAACTTGCTCAGTGATAGTGACAAATTCTTTGTACCGAACGTATATATATATATATATATATATATATATATATATATAGTATTTTTGCGCAGTACTATATGTTTATATATATACAGTACCTTTGCACAGTACTATATATATATATATATTACTGTGCAAAAGTATTAGGACAAGAATTTTTTTATCTTTTATGAGGCATCAAAATAAAGTTTAAAATCTTCCCTCTCCTAAAACTTTTGCATACTACCGGTAGCGTGCAAAAGTATTAGGACAGGGGGTGATTTTCCTAAAAACCTCACTAAAATTCAAATACAGGGTGAAAAGCCAAGTAAATTGCTAATAAATATTGATTATTTAAAACTACGTGTAAAAGAAACGTATTAAAAAGAAGTTATATTTAATTTTTTCCTATTTTATATTAAACAAGTAATTTTGAAACTACTCTATTGAACTATGGTATATTTTGGATAAAAAAAATGATAAATCTATTGTTACTTTGCAAAAGACACTTTGGGAACAAATACAAGCTGCTTGGCAGGAGATACCATTAGATACATTGAAAAAGAAGCTTGTGATATCAATGCCTCTCAGCTCATCAGTACGGTTAGACATCCGATTGCTTTTACTCAGGATTGAAACCCGACCAAATTGGCGTTATTCGGCGATTCTACCCCTGAGCCATAGGTGCTCGGTAGAAGGAAGCAGACTTTTAGCGTGTGATATGTCATACCAATATATATATATATATATATATATATATATATATATATATATATATATATATATATATATATATATAATCTGCAGACATGCCTGTTTCGTTGCACCACAGCTTTTCAGTGCGGCTAGATTAACCGTTTTGCCTCAAGCTGGGACTGAATCCCGACCGATTTAACAACAAGTCGGTTATTCATCCACCAGGCCATAGGCGCGATGTCAGAGAATGGCCGATTTCATAGACAATGGCCGATTTCATATAAACAACGACAACAGAGAGAGGGTTCTATCTGATAACCGTTTCGAACGGGCGTTCTACACGGATATATATATATATATATATATATATATATATATATATATATATATATATATATAATAAAGAAAGTATATATATATATATATATATAAACGTGATTATAATTATACTCGTCTCGAAAACCTTGCTCGAAAACTTTCGAACGAAGGAAAAAATGGTTTAACAAAAAAAAAAAAAAGAAAGAGCTTAGGACATGAAAGTCTGTCAAAAGTGTTCGGACAGAAATCAAAATGAAGCCCAAAGAAAAAAATCAGCTTTCTCTGATGATCCGTTTAGGAGAAACCTAGGTAGGTTCGTCTGGCTCATTAGGTACTATTATATATATATATATATATATATATATATATATATATATATATATATATGTAGGAGGTATGTCTAAAATGTATATTTCAATATTTGAAATGTTTATTTCAATTCCAAAAAAAACCAAAAAAACTCCATTGCTTCCTCTTCAAAGTAACCCCCTACGTATCTAATATTATTTTCTATTCTTTCTCTGTCATGCTTCTATGCACTGCTTGAAGGGTTCATCTTGGTTACATCTCAGATGCTACGATCCACTTGACGGTCTCCACGCCTTCAATACGGGTCCCTGGATAATCTTCTTGACCTTGAGGTGTAAAAAAAGTTACACAGAGTAAGATTAAGTGAAAATGGAGGTTGTTCCAGTCCGGTCATATTCTTCTCGGTCAGGATCTGCTGGATACTCAGAGCGTTGTGAGCAGTTGCATTGTCGTGCTGAAAGAACCACGATATGTCCTGCCACACACCATTTGAAAAAACAATGCAATGGCTACAGAAATCTAAGAGTACAGTTATATACTCCCAAGATAATAGGTTAGATGATAACACAATCTGCTTATCACTCTTTGTTGCATAGCTCACGCAACGCATCTAGTCAGGTTAGTTTTCAGACACACCTCGTATGTAAGATAAACGTATAGATCTATGGTTAATTAAATTTATGGGTAAAACTTCAGCTATAAAACAATATTTTTCTACAAAATCACCAATTTCAACGAGACATTTTCAAGACAGACCTGATTTTCGTGTGTCAACAGCTGCGTACGGTCGGCTAGAAGGTGGCTTCTCATGCGTATCGCTGTTACTGTTGTCGAGACGCATTAACTGCTGTTGTGTTCTTTGTATCCGTAATGGTTCACTGGGCGTTTCCGCATGAAAAAAAAAAACAAAAAACAAAAAAAAACAAAAAAACAAACTCAATGATACATATCGCACGCATTTTTATCTTCAGACGCCATTTTGTCAGGTTTGGTCCTCAATAAAGTGGTATTGCAGTTAATTTAGAAACTTTGCAACACTAACCGTAATAATTACGGTTAGTGTTGCAAAATTAACTGCTATAGCACCAAAAGAATCTTCTGTGTGCCGTTAACCTTTAGGACATGGGCAATCATGGCGCTTCCGCTGCAGCTCTTAGTAAATTGTGTCTTTTCACTATTTCTCCTAATCCCTCTTCTGCTAATCCAATTATACAAGATCGTCAGGTAGGTTATGCGTTGTTTTTCTTTATCCCTCTTTCTTTCAATCTATCCTGAGAGTGTAAAACTTTCGAAGCCTTCTTTCTCTTTTTCTCGTGTTAATTATAAGTGCTGCTTTTATTTCCAGTTTCCCCAAGATCTCGTTCTTGCTCACATCTTCGATCCATGGTATCCTCAGCATCTTTCTGTAGAACCACATTCCAATGCTTCAAAACTTTTCTGCGTTTTTGAGCAGATTGTCCAGCAATCGCTGCCATACTAGAGGATAAATATCACGTAACAGTTGAGCATTCTTTGTTTCCAAAAAAGTCTTTTTGGCTACCCCATACATCTACAGATCTCTGTGTTGCAATTTAAGGTCCTCTTTTAGAACACTTCCCAGTTATCTAAACTTCTGCACTTGTTTGATTTTAGTACCCGCTATTTCTAATTCACCCTCTCGGCTCATCCTTTTGCTTATAACCATGCATTCTATCCCCCTATTCAATATAAATTATATGTCCAGGAAAGGGATATCAATATATATAAAAGGCAATCTGTGTGTCTGTGTGTGACTGTAAGCTATGCACGCCTACATGTTTTTTAAGCTACGCCATTCAAACTTTCTAGGGACACATATCTACAGTGAAACCAGGTCGACACATACTTTTTGAGTTTAAGTTTAGCAATTTTCGCTTTGGCACTTTTTGATCAATGGAACCGATTGCTTACATTTGCTCTGTAAATCATCAAAGATCTAAGATGGTTGCTGAATTGCGTCACAGAAATCAAATCACACGCGTCAAACGCGACTAAAATATTTTTATGAAAAAAAAAGAACCTTTATATTTAATTTTTCTCCTCTAAAATTAAATATCTACATTTTTAAATGTTCTTCGAAACTTTCTGAACTGAGAGCGTAATAGTTTTTATATTTCTAATTCCGTAAAACAAAATAAGTAATTTTTATTTTTGTGTTAAATTCATTTGTCAACAAAAAATGTAAATATTTTCCCCGTAATTTTGAAACAAAAACAAACGCAATGTTGTTTACAATGTCACACGAAATATCAAATCACGCAAAACAAAAGAAAATAGATTTTTTTCATGGAATTTTTTAACAATTTTTAAATAGCAATTTTTTATATAATTATATTTTTTTATATAACTGAGTCCTACTACTAAAATGTTCTGAGTTGCACGGGCAACGCGGGGCTATGATGCTAGTATATATTAATCAAAGTAGCTAAGTGGTTTTGGTAAATGTAACCGGGTAGGACAATCTAGCAAGTAGCCATAATGGACCGGTACCCGTCGTAGTCGTATGCAGTATGCTTACGCGTAGGCTTATGTAATAGGCGTAGTCAATAGGCGTTACAATAGGCATTGTCCTAGGCGTCCCTGCCTAAGACTGCATTCATGGCTGACGCCAGCCAATCATATTACTGCGTGGGGGAACCAAGGTGTATGCATATTCATTACATCAATAAACCTTATTGAAAAATGCACATCTCTTTTTTCAGATCTCGAATGCCCATAAGTGTTCATTTTTTTCATACTCAAAATATAAGTATTTTCTAAGGAATCTAGGAATTTTCTAAATGATTTTATTTCTTCCTACTCCAAACACACACACACACACACACACACACACACACACACACATATATATATATATATATATATTAATTCAGATACTTTAATCCAAGCGGAAAAAGCAGGAAGGTAAATTCCAATTTTTTTTCTTTTTCTTTTTCATTTTTAATTTCTTTGCAAATCTATTTAAAAAGGAAAATTAGACTGATTTTTCTCCAGTGTCTGAAAGGATTTTTCTGTTGCTGAGGTGATGTGTTATCCCCCGTGGGGATTTTCATATCGAAATGATCATCCAATATCATTGAATTAATCCTTTTTTAATTTTTGTTATGACGGATCTTCGTCGCCAAGTTGTTGAAGAAAGAAAGATGTGGAAAAAAGAAGGTGGGTTTAAACAGTGTATTAGAATGACAAAACAATATATACAATAATATATGTTAGTAATTAGCAATTATAAGTCCGAACGGTATAGTTACGTTGCGTCTCGAATGCCTTACGACTGACTCTTGACAGTCTTACAGCTGCGTTCTCGAAAGTTACGCAGGTTAGTATTTATTGACGGAGGAAGAATCCATTCCTTGTAGATAGGGCATCATAGCATTTATATATATATATATATATATAAAACTCCGAATACTATATTAGTATTTATTGACGGAGAAAGAGTCCATTTCTTGTAGATAGAGCACCATAACATATATATATATATATATATATATATATATATATATATATATAAAACTCCGAATACTATATTAGTATTTATTGACGGAGAAAGAGTCCATTTCTTGTAGATAGAGCACCATAACATATATATATATATATATATATATATATATAAAACTCCGAATACTATATTAGTATTTATTGACGGAGAAAGAGTCCATTCCTTGTAGATAGAGCACCATAACATATATATATATATATATATATATATATATATATATAAAACTCCGAATACTATATTAGTATTTATTGAAGGAGAAAGAGTCCATTTCTTGTAGATAGAGCACCATAACATATATATATATATATATATAAAATAAAATCCGAAGACTATATTCGTTGTATAGCTATTTCGACGAGAAAAATCTCGCTTCCTCAGCAACGATCAAAAACAAAATTTTATTTGTTTTTGAGCGTTGCTAAAGAAGCGAAATATTTCTCCGAAATATCTATACAACTAATGTAGTATTCGGAATTTTATTTATATAATATACATATTTGGCTCTGCAAATAGATGATACTATTTACATCAAGCCCTCTACCTGGATCATTTTAATATTAATAAAATTATTATTAGCAGGATCTGGTTTTTAGGATTTTACCTAAATACTTTTCTTTTTTGGATTATATATATATATATATATATATATATATATATATATATATATATATATGCGTGTGTGTGTGTTATAATCTAACAATAATATCTACGCAGTGTTAGGAAAAGGTAAAAAATGAAATAAGAAGAAATAAAGACCTACAAGGTATTAATAAGTAAGAGCTTCTTCTTCTTCTTCTTCTTCTTCTTCTTCTTCTTCAGCGCAGTGTCCCTTTAGGACGTGGGCAATCATGGCTCTCAACAATTTCCGTTGCAGCACTTAGAAAATTGTTTCTTTTCGCTATCTCGCCAAAGTCCTGTTCTGCCAACCACTTACACAATTTTGTTAGGTAGTTTATACTTTGTTACTCTGGCCTTTAATATTTCTTGTGAGTTTTGAATTTCCCAAGCACTGTTTCGTCATTATGGGCTCTAGTTCTTTATGATGTTAAATATAAGTGTCCATTTTGTTTTTATTTTCTCCTTACTGTTTTCATTAGAGCAAAATAGCCTAGTTGGTTCATGAATCAGGTGACATAATAGTGAGTTCAATCCCTGACTTGGACAGTGTGTACTTGAAGTCAGTGAACACAGGACGAGTAATAACTGAGTAATAATAACAATAAGAACTAAGACGAGATATCCCTAGACACAGTCAGTGGAAGGAGAGCAAACGACACCCGTAGATTAAATAAAACTTTCAGTTCAAAACTTCCCTGAAAGGTTACCCAAACTGGCGTACATCTGATGAAGGCCGGTGTGCACAATGGCGATAACGCAGTGATAACAACAAAAAAGATGAGGAAAATAGCCCACAAATAGATTATGTAAATTAAAATGAGATAGATAGATAGATAGATAGATAGATAGATAGATAGATAGATAGATAGATATGAATAGACTGTGATAGATAAATAGATAAACATGAATACACTGTGATAGATAGATAGATAGATAGATAGATAGATAGATAGATAGATAAGAACAGTAATAGCTAGCTAGCTAGCTAGATAGATAGTAACAGACAGAAAAACAGATAGATAGATAGATAGATAGATAGATAGATAGATAGATAGATAGATAGATATGAATAGACTATGATAGATAAATAGATAGATATCAATACACTGAGATAGATAGATAGATAGATAGATAGATAGATAGATAGATAGATAGATAGAGAGATAGAGAGATAAGAACAGTAATAGTTAGCTAGCTAGATAGATAGATAGTAACAGACAGAAAAACAAATAGATAGATAGATATGAATAGACTGTGATAGATAAATAGATAGATATGAATACACTGTGATAGATAGATAGATAGATAGATAGATAGATAGATAGATAGATAGATAGATAGATGAGGGAGGCTGAAGTTGACATTTGGATTTTGGTCATTCGGACGATGTTCATTACCGGTCGCGGCGACGTTATCCGTCAATGGCCGACATTGTCCCCTCGTCTGAAGTTGGACAAACATTAAAGAAGTTGTCACCGAAAAGTATAATCGAAAGTAGGTCAGCGGCAAGTGATGGATGACCAGCATTAATGGACATTAATGGGGGGACGACAGAAACAGGTCGGTCATAGTGGCTATAGCCATATTCGTAGCTGTATTTTCTGACACAAACTTTGTGCAATAATGGGTTCATTCAAGTTACGCGATTAACGTTATTTTTAGATTGCGCGCCAAGATAAACTTACATATTTTTCGTTTGTGGTTTATTCAGGTAATATTCATTAAGAATAGACATTGAAGATAATGACAGTTGATAAAAATAACAAGAAAAAGTATTCAAAGACCACAAACCAAAGCAGTACCGACATTATCTTAGCGATTAACAAGAGATGATTATTATTAAAATGAGAAAGAATAACTGCAATGAACTTGACCGTTAACAAGAGTTAAATTGCAAAATATGAACTCAACCGCTCTCAAAATTTAAAGTACAGTTAAAATGAAACAGGGGAAGTAATTCAGTACTTAAAATGATTTAGGGGAGGTAATTCATTTTTTGGCATTTGAAAGGTAAAATTAAATTTTATGAATACAACCGTAAAAATAAACCAAAAACTTTATCCCAAAATAGATCGAATCCAAAATCTAATCAATTTGTGTCAGTCATGAGGCCAATCCTCCCTGAAAGTTTCATCCGAATGCACCCAGTGGGTCTTGAGATATGTTGATCACGGTCAAACAAAGAAACAAACCGACAAATGCGACCGAATGCAATACCTTCAACTTAAGACTGAGGTAATAATTTAGGCGGGAAAAGATTTTGATTGCACATAGGCATACAGTAATTTCCTTTTACAGATATAAGCTATCTAAACATCTTTATATATATATATATATATATATATATATATATATATATATATATACAACCGGGCATAATTATTAGGTCAACTCAGTTTTTTAAAAAAAATGTATTTCATATTACTTTTAGTATTTCTTGCCAAGTGGATAATTCTAAATGAAAAAAGAATGGTTCTTTTGTTATTATTACTTTGCAAAATTTTACAAGGCACCCAAGAAGCTTTTGCTTCGGCCAGACAATAATAAGAAGAGACTAGCATGGGGAAGAGAGCACAAAAACTGGATACCAGAATAGTGCATTAATGAACATCTCATTGCGCGGTATTAACAAAAGAACCATTCTTTTTTCATTTAGAATTATCCACTTGGCAAGAAATACTGAAAATAGTATGAAATACATCATTTCTTTTAAAAAAACTAGGGTTGCCTAATAATTATGCCCGGTAATATATATATATAAGTTTATCTAAAAACATATATATATATATATATATATATATATATATATATATATATGTGTGTGTGTGTGTGTGTGTGTGTGTGAGTGTGTATGTGTGGATTTATATATATATATATATATATATAAATATATGTATGTGTGTGTGTGTGTGTGTGTGTGTGTGTCCAGTCCCGGTGAGTGAAGACATTATAACGGTATCCTCACGAAACTTCGAAGTCAACGTGAATCTGCTCAGTTAAAGTGATAAATTATTTGCGTTAAACCTATCAACGCTCTGTCTCCACCCCGATATCGAGCACTTGACGATAAAAACTGTATTGCCAAAATACTTTTTATCAGTAAAACTACCGTAAAAAAACAATCTTGGCGCTAAACATTATTACAACTGAACACTATATATATTGTGTTTATTTTGGCAGCATTTTTCCATTAATACAGGTTTCATTGAATAATATAGACAAGTTCTGTCTATTTATTTTGTGTAAGATCCTTTCGTATGATCGGATTAGCTTGATAATTAGCTTGATAATCTTTTCATGACAACACTATCAAGCTAATCAGATCATACGAAAGGATCTTACACAAAATAAATAGACAGAACTTGTCTATATTATTCAATGAAACCTGTACTATATATATATATAACATAAAGAATATATATATATATATATAGATCACTGGTGCCCCCTAAATACGAATTTGCACGAGGTACTAGATTAGCAACTAGATCCCATCCTTTTACAGTGAAACCGATAAAATGCAGCCGTAACTTCTACTCCAACAGTTTCTTTCCTCGCACTTCCCGACTGTGGAATTCTCTTCCAAACGATTGCTTCCCCGACGGCTACAATCTCCAGGAGTTTAAATGTAAGGTCAATAGACACCTCCTAACACACTAACCTGCTCCCATTCTATCAAGCACTCATCCCATCTGCCTAACCCTCATCATCGCTATCCTTACTCATCTGTCACCTTTCTCCTGACATTCCCTATGTTTAACCACTCCTTTTCTTTACCTTCCCCTATGTAGCCCCATGCGCAATAGTGGCAGTGGAATGCCTCGCTTGGGGTGAGATGATTAAAAAAATATATATATATATATATTTCTCATCACCTTTCCCTATGTAACCTACTGCGCAATAGTGGCAGTGGAATGCCTCGCTTGGGGTGAGATGATTAAAAAAAATATATATATATATATTTCTCATCACCTTTCCCTATGTAACCTACTGCGCAATAGTGGCAGTGGAATGCGGTGCTTGGGCTAAAATTATATATATATATATATATATATATATATATATATATATATATATATATACCCCTCTGCCACATCACTGCCGTATTTGTCAGTTGGGCAGGGGACTGTTCAGTTGGGCAGATTGTTTCTGGAAGCCTGGTATTGCCCTCAATTTGAAGATTGGTGTTTGACGTGATAAATGAGAATACCATTTTTTTCAGATAGTTCTGGTTTTTTCAGGAAATTAGATTAATGATTAAGATTATGTTCAAAATCGTAGCTTTGCTAAAAGTGAAACCCAAAATGCCAACGAAAGCTCGGGGATGCTAAAATCAAACAGGTGTAGAAATTTAAATACCTGGGAGGTGTTCTAATGGAGGACGGGAAGTGCGATACGGAGATCCGAAGGCGCATTGGCATGGCCAAAGAAAACTTTCAAAAGTTAAGCGCAGTGTTGGGAGACAGGAAGATTTCGTTGGAAACAAAGAAAAGAGGGATGATGTGTTATGTGATATCTGTTCTCCTATAAGGCAGCAAATGCTGGACAATCTTCTCAAAGAAGAAAGAGAACTTCGAAGCAGCAGAAATGTGATTCTACAGAAGGATGATGAGGATACCATGGAACGAACATGTGAGCAACGACGGTGTTTTGGAGAGGATGCAAACGAAAAGAAAACTTATACTTGGCATAAGGAAGAGACAGCTGATGTTTCTGAGGCACGTAATGAGGAAGGAGGGCTTGGAGAATATGATACACACAGGATGAATAGAGGTAAAGAGAGACAAGAGAAAGCAGTGCATACTTGATGGGCTTAGCAAGTGGATGCAGATCAGGGGTTGAGAGAAATAGCAAGAAAAAAGGTATTAAGAGCAATAAGTTATAGGGGAATGTGAAGGGCCATGATTGCCTACGCCCTGAAGAGACAGGGCACATAAAAAAGAAATTATGATCCACGGACAGTATCCAGCATTCAACAAGATGTAATCTGGCCGTCAGCAACATGAAATATGTATAACTGAACACCCACCTTTTCTCGTTTGCAGTTAAGTGAACGCTTGTGATTGTCTTACAGTCTGACATTTTCCCCTCTTGATATATACACTAATTCGGTTAGTGTCGCCTCACTGACGCCAAGGTGATCAAATTCCCAAACTAAATCGTTTGCTCATTTGAGATACGACATTTATTTGGCAACTAATGACGCCACTTATTACAAAGTTTTAACATTAAAATTCAATTAAACAAATGTCTTGAAACAGTGTATCGAGATTCAACAAAGCAGAGATTAAAGAATTCCTACCTAAAATAGAGGTCAGCGAACTGTTTAATTAATCCGTCTCCTTAATATGTTTTGGACGTTCCATAGTATCTGCGATTCATTCATTATACCTTGTATTACATAAATTGTTTTTTACCTCAATATCTTTTCATCTTGAAAAAAATTATGCGTTCAAAAATACAATGAAATGGAAATATCTAGGTACCTCCACTCATTAGCTAAAAGAAAGGCATTGTTATGATGTTAAAATGATGCAAAATGTTTATGCTATTATTAAGAGGAAAGATCAAATTTTGTTGTCATTATCTTTTAAATTTTTGAATCCTTTCTAACACGTTCGAAATTTCAAATAAAATTTCTTTTTTTTGCTTGCTGTCAGTCATAATGTGACTATTAAGCAAAACGTAATATTACACAAGTCGTTTTTTTGGCGTTGAAAGAGACATTAATTTTAAAATTCTTGCAAAAACCAACTAATTGTCTGATTTTAATGAAACTTTCAGGACTTATTCACAAATGATAAAATTATTTATGCAATTATTATTTTTAGAAAATCTTGGCAAAATATTTATTTACATCTGTTACCTTCCCCACTACTTTAATTAATTGCAAAAAGCTTCCAGAAATACATTATCTCTATCAGTGTTTTATTTATTAGTTAAATGCAGGACTCATTGGGGAATGTTAATCAAGTAATTGGTTTTCATTAAGAGACCATTTTTTTAAAAATCTGCTCTGAATAGTAAAATAAAAAATGCATCACAACTACGCTATTTTTAATGAAGATAAACTTTTAATTGATTTTAAGTAAACTTATTTAAAAATGGAACTTTGTCTGTGTGTGTGTGTGTGTGTCCGTTACCTATAGACTCCGAAACGGCTGAACCGATTTTCTTGAAAATTTACACAGTTCTACTATAAGCGTCTGCGAGTGTTCTTAAGCTAGGTTTTGTGTCGAGGTATAAATATTGAAAATCGATAATCAAAAATCGGGTTATAGGAGTGGTCTGATTTTAATCAAATTTGATACACTCATAGACAAAGACCTAAGAAACGATATTCAGAAGTTTCAAGGTTGCAGTTCTTACAATAGTGCAGAAAATCGATAATGTATATATATATATATATATATATAAAAGGTAAGATGTTTGTGTGTCTATCTGTTTATCTGCCTGTATGTCTGTATTTTTTCAGCCCTTTTATTTTAGTTTTTGCTTCGGGTTTGACTCTAAGTAGGTATAATTGTAGTTCTTAGTCTCAGCCATGATACCATTTACTCAGAGGACTTATTTAGCCTTCAAAATTCAGTTTACGACCAAAAAACTTATTTGATATCGATACCAGGAAATGAAAATTTGACTTACATTCATTCATTTTTCTTTCAGTCCACGATTTCGCTTTAACTGGAAACAACTATTACTTTTTAGTCTTTCGTGCCAACGTCCAAAGAGTCTGAGCTCCAGAACCATGGATTAGTTTTAAAGCTTTCATTAGCAACGCCGGACTATACTGCTAGTAAATAATATAATTTTAGGATATTATAATAATTTCATCTTTTCCCTTATTTCTCCTAATCCCTGTTCTGCCAATCATTTACACAAACTTCTTAGGTAGTTTATCCGTTGTTTTTCCTCTGTCTCCTTTGCCTTCAATATGCCCTGTAAGTATCTAATTTTCCAAGCCCACTCTCCTTATTATGTGCTTAAGAAATTTTAGCTGCCTCCTCCTGATGTTAAGCATTAGTGTCCTTTTTATTTCCATTTTCTCTGAAACTTGGTCGTTGCTGACATTTTCATTCTATGGTATTCTCAGCATCCTTCTGTAGAACCGCATTTCTCTTGTCTTTTCTTAATCTGTAATGAGACAAGAATGTTTACCCACTCCCCACAAAGAGTGAGTTGTGACACAAAGTCAGTTTTTAAAGTGGGGAACACGGGCGCGGACGCTCGGTTCAAAGTTCAGATATTACCCAGTGACCGCTGGCGCAGAAACTGGGTCATTGTTATATAAGAGCTGATATTGCGTGACAGTTCTCTAATCTGGATCCTCAAAGGGGAGCCAAAACATATTCAAAATTATTAAAAATCAAAGAAAAACTGACTGATTACCACGAGCAGGTAACACCGAAAAGTTGATTTTAAAAAAATTTCTGAAGACCAAAAATACAATTTAAAGCATTTTTTTCAGATAATATGGACGAGTTAACTAGTCTTTGGTAAAAGAGAGACGCCACGATACGATCCACGTGTAGAGGGGGAATGTCTGAGACAATTCTTTTTACAAGACGAAATCGAAATCGCTAACAGAATTAAGATAAATAGTACCACAGTTCATTTATATCGAAAAGAACTTTGGATAGCAAAATCATTTACACAAACTACTTAAGTTAGGGATGTGCGTTGTAATACAGTTGATATCGGCTCGGAACGGGGAGCCGAGTTCGAATTCCAGTTGAATCCATTGTATTCACTTACGCGCAAATACCCTTGGGAAAGGTATTAATCCGTCTCTTCCTTCCAGTTATGGGTTAAATAAGAGGACAGATTGGGTTCTATAGCCTTGGTCGGCAACCAGTCTACCGCAGAAAGCAATGGCAACCTACTGCGGGATAATCTTCTTTCGAGACATGATCGCCCAAGCGTGTATCACGTATGGCACTTAACTGACTGACTGAATATAATAGTTGGAATAATGATTAAGGCTTCTACTGATCATAAAGTGGGGGATCAGTTTTATATTGTTATGAAGTAATAAACTTATCTCCCATTTATTACTACTTAATAAAATACATCTCTTCCCCATCGAGCTATGAGTCAAATAACAGGACAGATTGGGTTCTATAGCCTTGGTCGGCAACCAGTCTACCGCAGAAAGCGGGATAATCTTCTGCCCAGTCAGTCATGTCTCGAAAGAGACATGATCGTCCAAGCGTGTATCACGTATGGCACTTAACTGACTGACTTAAGTTAGTGACAAAGAACAAATAAAAATAAAATAAACAAAGGGGAGCCAAAAATATTAAAAATTATTAAGAGCTAAGAAGGACAGTAAATTGTGGCGAGAACTGATCGCCCACGTCCTAATTGAACAAGATACGAGGATCATTCAATAAATAAGGTGAATTTTTTGGTATGAAGACTTCTAATACAGATAGAAGCTTAATTTTTTTTTTTTCAACGTAGTCTTCCAGCGGTGTCCTACACTTTTCCCATCTGTGCACAAGTTTTCGTATTCCCTCAGCGTATCGCTCACAGCACTTTGGACTTCATCGTCACTTTCAAACTTCGTGCCTCTCGTGAACGCTTTCAAGGGTCCAAACAGGCGAAAGTCTGACGGGGCAAGGTCTGGGCTGTAAGGGGGATGAGCAGTTCCCAGCCCAGCTTGTTTTGACCTGCACCGTTTGGGCTGCTGTGTGAGACCTTGCGTTGTTTTGATCGAGTAGGCAAGGTCATCATGGACAATTTTGTGTGTTGTCCCAACAGATAGGCTCAAAGTCCTTGCAATATCATCCACTGTCACCCTTCTGTTCGACTGAATGAGGTCATTGACTGATTCGATCACCTCAGGAGACCTCACTTCTGTAGGCCTCCCAGGCCTGTCTTCATCCTCAACACTGCTCCGTCCTTGTTTAAACAATTTAGCCCACTTGTAGACATTTTTTTGGCTGAGACATGTGGCACCATACACAGTTGATATTCTTCTATGAATTTCAACTGGTTTGCACCCTTCAGCAACCAAAAACTTGATAACACCTCTGTTCAATCCTGGAGTCTGCTTCTTGGTCCTGCCATCTTTGTTAATCTCCAAAACTCTCAAATAAAATTAAATCCCTTTGAAAAAGAAGTAAAATAATTTTTTTTTAAAAAGTAAGCTTCTAGCTGTATTAGAAATTCTTATACCAAAAAATTCACCTTATTTATTGAATGACCCTTGTACTAAGAAGTAGATGAGTGAAAAGACAAAATTTACTAAGAGCTACCAAGGATAAGAAATTGTGGAGAACCATGATCGGACACTTCTTTAAGGAACAATTTACAAAGAAGAAGAAGATATCAGAAAAGACACAATTTACTAAGAGCTAGCAAGGATAGGAAATTGTGGAGATTCATGATCGAACACGTCCTGAAGGCATAAAGAAGAAGAGGAAGATAAGAGGAATGACAAACTTTATTAAGAGCTAATATGGATAGGAAATTGTGGAGAGCCATGATCTGACAATTTCTGAAGGAACAAGATACAAAGAAGAAGAGGAAGGAGAAAAAAGACACAATTTACTAAGAGCTAGCAAGGATAGGAAATTGTGGAGAGTCATGATCGGACACGTCCTGAAGGAACACTGTACAAAGAAGATAAGAGAAAAAACACAATTTACTAAGATCTAACAAGGATAGGAAATTCTGGAGAGCCATGATTGGAAACGCCCAGAAGGCACAAAGTACAACGAAGGAAGATAAGTGAGAAGACACAATTTATTATGAGCTACGAAGGACGGGAAATTATGGTTAGCAATGATCGCCCACGTTTTCAAGGGACAGGAGAAAGAGAAGACGTTGCCAAGCAACCACAACGAGTCACTACAGAATTCTTTGCGCTCAAGACGTTTGATTTTTGCCGCCAGGCATTGCGCAGTTGGAAGCACGTTGGCCAAAGGACCGGGATGCCGACGGAGATTATATTGTGAGCTGGCCGCATATCACATTTACTCCTGTCTATTTTATCTAAATTTATTTATAAATGGAACTTTGTGTGTGTGCGTGTGTGTGTGTGTGTGTGTGTGTGTGTGTGTGTCCGTTACCTATAGACTCCGAAACGGCTGAACCGATTTTCTTGAAAATTTACACAGTTCTACTATAAGCGTATGCGAGTGTTCTTAGCGAGGTTTTGTGACTAGGTACCCCTGATAAATATCGAAAATCGATAATCGAAAAAATTGGGTTATAGAAGGAATGGTCCGATTTTAATCAAATTTCATACACTCATAGACAAAGACATAAGAAACGATATTCAGAAGTTTCAAGGTTGCAGTTCTTACAATAGTGCAGAAAATCGATAATATATATATATATATATATATATATATATATATATATATATATATATATAAGACAAGATGTTTGTGTGTGTGTCTGTTTATCTGCCTGTATGTCTGTATTTTGTTCAGCCCTTTTATTTTAGCTTTTGCTTTAGGTTTGGCTCTAAGTAGGTATTAATTATAGTTCTTAGTCTCAGCCATGATACCATTTGCTCAGAGGACTTATTTAGCCTTCAAAATTCGGTTTACGACGAAAAAAACTTATTTGATATCGATACCAGGAAATGAAAATTTGACTTACATCCATTTGATTGTTCTTTCAGTCTATGGTTTCGCTTTAACAACTGTTACTTTTTAGTCTTTCATGCCAACGTCCAAAGAGTCTGAGCTCCAGAACCATGTATTAGTTTTAAAGCTTTCATTACGCCCGAGCAACGCCGGGCTATACTGCTAGTTGTTCATAAATCAAACACGTCAAGGCCTTTTTTGCTTACCTTGTACAAACGCCAAAACATGAACATTAAAGCGTACTTTTTTTGTGTACCGCAAATAGACATATTTTCACGTATCTTCACTTCTTCACTGTGCTGTGTCCCTTCAGAACGTAGGTGATCATGACTCTCCACTTTTCCCTGTTCTTTCTCGCTCTTTATAAGTTTTTTCTTTTCGTTATTTCTTGTAAAACGCCATCTTTTTATTCAAGTGTACGAAGTATCGTTGTTTTCTTCTTTTTCTCTTGCCTTTATTCTGACTTGTGAGTATCACATTTTCCAAGTCATCTTTCCTCAATATGAGCATTAGAAATTTGAAATCAAAATTATATGTACAAATTCTACCAGGGAAATTTATTTCGTTTTGATATTGATGGTTAAAGCTGCAAGTCTGTTGTAACATTTAAATATCATACACAGCTATTTTTTTTAATCATTTAGCAGACACAGAAAGGAAACTACAAGACCTCCTACAGAAGGTAGCTGAAGAGAGAGACAAGAAAGGACTACAAATAAACTGCAAGAAAACCATGGTCATCAGTAAAAAAAAAAGGCAGCCCAATATGCCAAATACAAGTCGGGGATACTAAAATCAAGCAGGTACAGAAGTTTAAATATCTGAGAAGTGTTTTTTATTATTTCACAAGAAGCAAGGCGATAAAGTCACTACGGCGCAGAGGGTTTCAAGGAATGAAAGAGAATAAGAGTGAAGAGAAAGGAGAATACAAGAACAGGATTCGGGAAGACAGAAGAAGACGATTCCCGTTGAAGGTAGCAAGAAATCGGAACAAGGCTAGAAGAGCGAGAAAAGAAACTATTAGAATAAAACATACGT
The DNA here is from genome assembly GCA_037127315.1 of Ascarosepion bandense. Classification (NCBI taxonomy): domain Eukaryota; kingdom Metazoa; phylum Mollusca; class Cephalopoda; order Sepiida; family Sepiidae; genus Ascarosepion; species Ascarosepion bandense. The sequence continues at coordinate 286,783 of JBBBDQ010001560.1, forward strand.
TTGCGTCTCGCTATTTCACCAGTAAAACAGTGAGACCTAATTGACAATCTAGTAGCACGCTCAAATTCATTCGGTCGAGGTACTAGAGAAGAAAGCTGATCAAAACAATTATATCAGTCAGTCAGTTATGTGTCATACGTGATATACGTTTGGACGATCATGTCTCTTTCGATGTATGACTGACAAGGCAGAAGATTTACTAGAAGTAGGTTGCCATTTCTTTCTGCGGTAGATCGGTTGCCAAACAAGGCTACAGAACCCAATCTTTCCTGCTATTTAAATTTTTTCTCCTAATCAGTCACATAAGTGTCATAAGTGATATACGTTTGGACGATCATGTCTCTTTCGATCCATGACTGACAAGGCAAATTTTTCCACTGTAGGTTGCTAGTACTTTCTGCTGTAAACCGGTGTCAGTATAGAACCCAATCTGTCCTGCTATTCAACCCATAGCTAGAGAGAGAAGAGGCGGATTAATACTTTTTCCAAGGGGATTTGTGCGTAAGTGAATGCAACGAATTTGTCTACGATTCTAATTCGGCTCTCCGTTGTTTCATTCCAAGTCGGAATGAGAAATGCGAGAGACGATTATACACAGAAAATATATATATATATATACAGGGAGGAAAAACAAACTTATTTCTAAATATTCATTATGTGAGCGTGGGTGTATGCGTGTGTGTACGTGGTTACATGAGAGTGACTGAGTAAAAGATAGAAAGTGGGAGAGACAGAGAGAATAATGTCATAATCTTGTAACAAAATGCCAGTAAAAACCACATTAAACATTTTGACAAAAACGATTTAAAAGCGTGATTGTTCTTTGACGTTGAGATGTGTTAACGAGGGATGCCATTGTTTGCTTTAGAATATATATATATATATATATATATATATATATATATATATATATATATATATAATATATTTATTTTTAGATGGTACATGTATTTGAGTTATACTAGAGAAAACCATTAACATCAAAAAATATTAGAGAAAACCATTAACATCAAAAAGTTGCAATATGAACGCTGGTAAAAAATGGTTACTGGACATTGGGTTGGTAAATCCTCGAAATTCAGTTGCTCTTGTCCTTAATGACACATGGCCCAGTGGTTATAAACGTTGGTTAATTGCTCTGATTCAACCCAAAGTGTTGTGAGTTCAATACCAGGCTATATCAGTGGTGGATTTAGAGGGAGATAACACATGATTACTAGAAGAGGATCTATGCAAGGGATGAGAATGATATACCCCAGTGATTGTAGTACCTGAAGAAGGCCGGAGCGTACAACGGCCGAAACGTCGTACAAATGGCAACAAAAATGAGGACAATAGTCCGAATAATGTATTTGAATTACTATCTGTTTTTGTTTTTTTTTTCATTTTCTTAGACAGTGAAAATAATGTATTTGAATTACTTTCTGTTTTTGTTTTTTTTTTTCATTTTCTTAGACAGTGAAAATAATGTATTTGAATTACTATCTGTTTTTGTTTTTTTTCATTTTCTTAGACAGTGAAAATAATGTATTTGAATTACTATCTGTTTTTGTTTTTTTTTTTCATTTTCTTAGACAGTGAAAATAATGTATTTGAATTACTATCTGTTTTTGTTTTTTTTCATTTTCTTAGACAGTGAAAATAATGTATTTGAATTACTATCTGTTTTTGTTTTTTTTTTTCATTTTCTTAGACAGTGAAAATAATGTATTTGAATTACTATCTGTTTTTGTTTTTTTTCATTTTCTTAGACAGTGAAAATAATGTATTTGAATTACTATCTGTTTTTGTTTTTTTTTTTCATTTTCTTAGACAGTGAAAATAATGTATTTGAATTACTATCTGTTTTTGTTTTTTTTCATTTTCTTAGACAGTGAAAATAATGTATTTGAATTACTATCTGTTTTTGTTTTTTTTCATTTTCTTAGACAGTGAAAATAATGTATTTGAATTACTATCTGTTTTTGTTTTTTTTCATTTTCTTAGACAGTGAAAATAATAACCAGCTTAGATTGAGAAATCCCGCCAAGAAAAGATTGTTCATTAGGAAAAAATGTACATACATGACCTGAAGATGGCGTTCAAGGACGAAACATAGTCTTGCCGCCCTGTCTTGACCTCAGTGTCCGCCACTTTTATGTTTACACACGCTTTATCCCACCTAAAATAAAATTCATCCTTGATAATGTCTAAAAGTACAGTCGAAAGCGCTCGGAAAAGTAACACATTTGAACAATATTTGTATAATTTATGTTCTAAAAATGGAAAAAAATTGTAAGATCAAAAAAGAAATTATATAAAAAATGACCATGAAATCTGCATAAAAGAGAGATTGCTGCACGAATCTGTGTGTCTGTGTCTGTGTGTCCTTTACCGATAGACTCTGAAACGGCTGAACCGATTTTCTTGAAAATTTACACAGTTCTACTATAAGCGTCTGCGACTGTTCTTAGCTAGGCTTTGTGTCGAGGTACCCCCAATAAATATCGAAAATCGATAATCGAAAATTGGGTTATAGAAGGAGTGGTACGATGGTAATCAAATTTGATACACTCATAGACAAAGACATAAGAAACGATATTCAGAAGTTTCAAGGTTGCAGTTCTTACAATAATGCAAAAAATCGATAATATATATATATATATATATATATATATATATATATATATATATATAAGACAAGATGTTTGTGTGTGTGTCTGTTTATCTGCCTGTATGTCAGTATTTTGTTCAGCCCTTTTATTTTAGTTTTTGCTTTAGGTTTGGCTCTAAGTAGGTATTAATTATAGTTCTTAGTCTCAGCCATGATACCATTTGCTCAGAGGACTTATTTAGCCTTCAAAATTCGGTTTACGACGAAAAAAACTTATTTGATATCGATACCAGGAAATGAAAATTTGACTTACATCCATTCATTTTTCTTTCAGTCTACGGTTTCGCTTTCATTGGAAACAACTATTGCTTTTTAGTCTTTCGTGTCAACGTCCAAAGAGTCTGAACTCCAGGACCATGGATTAGTTTTTAAGCTTTCATTACACCCGAGCAACGTTGGGCTATACTGCTAGTATATATATATATATATATATATATATATATATATATATATATATATATATATACTAGGTGCGATTGGTAAAATGTCGTAATTATTTTATTATTTCAAATATTCTTTAGGCTGAGTCTGAGCTCCAGGACCATGGTTTAATTTGTAAGCTTTCATTACACCCGAGCAACAATAAAATTCAATTTTTTTTTTAAACTGGATGGCCATTTCGTCGTATGTTTGTTTGTGTGTGTGTGTGTGTGTGTGTGTGTGAGAGAGAGAGAGAGAGAGAGGGAGAGAGAGAGATTTTTTTTAACCGTATCACTTCGAGCAAGGCGGTAACACCACTGATGTGCAGGGGCCTACATAAGAGTAAAAAAATAAGATAGGAGGAGAGTAAAGAGAAAGACGAAACCATTTAAGGATGGGAATACAGGTGTGATGACGGCTGTAATGGTGGAGAGAAGGGATCAGATATACAAGGTGGTGTAGAAAGAACTAGAGTCAAGTGATTAAAAGATGGGTACTGACATTGCATTTAAATTCCAGGAGGTTGTTGACGTCAGGAAAGCAAGAATATGGAAGCGAGTTCCACAGGCAGGAAGTGCGAGAAAAGAAGCTGAAGGAGTAGAATTGTCGACTGCATTTGGTTGATCTAACTGTGAATTTGTGGGACTCAGTTGTCAATCTGGTTGCACAAGTAAGTGCCTGTTGCAGAGGCACCAGTGAATTAAGTTTGTTGGAGCAGAAGCCATGAAAATATTTATAGAACAGACAGTGGGAAGCTACATCCCGTCGGTGCGAAAGTGGTAGGAGTCGAGCCGCCAAGTCGGCACCTATCACATGACTGATTCTCCTTTGGAGCCTGTCAAGAACACTGAGATGAACAGTGGGTGCGCCTAACCATATATGACAGCAGTATTCCATGCACGGGCGGATGGTTAAAATAAAGAAAGAATAAATAGGAACAAATAGAAAACGTATCTCACGTTTCAATTTTATTAAGGCTTCGTCAGAGATCAAGAGAGAAATAAAAAAAATTAAAGCGACACAGAATACTGATAAGTTATGATTTTGGGTTAATTCTTATTTGTGAGATACGTGTCATCTCCATCTTTGAAAAAGTTTTAATAAAAGTGAACCATGTTAGATTGAGATACTTTTTCTATTTGTTCTTTCTTTATTTCATCATCTTGTCGGATTCCGTTTCATATATTCAGCTCATATATATATATATCTATATATATATATATATATATATATATATAGTCATCCGCAGACAAATCTGTTTCGCTGTATCACAGAGCATCAGTACGGTTAGACTCCGATTGCTTTTAACCCAGGATTGAAACCCGACCGAATTGGCGTCAGTCGGCGATTCTACCTCTGGGCTATGGGCGTTACGCTCTCACACCCTGATTGAGCACTCTGGAAGAATGATAGACTTTGAAAAACAGTAGCTACTCTGGCATGAACGCATCGCTCATTCAGTAATGGATTAGAGCACTCTGGCTATTGGGCGGGTATAATGACAATATACACGCTAAAAAGTCTGCCTTCTTCTACCGAACGTCCATAGCCCAGAGGTAGAATCGCCGACTGACGCCAATTCGGTCGGGTTTCAATCCTGGGTTAAAAGCAATCGGAGTCTAACCGTACTGATGATCTGTGATACAGCGAAACAAATTTGTCTGCGGATGACTATTTACGCTCCCACACCCTGATTGAGGACTCTGGAAGAATGGTAGACTGGAAGAATGGTAGACTGAAAAACAGTAGCTACTCTGGCATATATATATATATATATATATATATTCTGAAATTATAACATGGATATTCTATAATATCACTACAAAAGTAACTATTTTGTTTCGACACTTCTTGTTTCTTGTCAAGTGATATGGTTTATTTTAAATTGAATGGTTTTAAAAGGTTAAAAACAAGCTAAACCTCTTCAATCAGGGAGGCATTGCTGTATGTACAATAGTATATCCATATTATAATTTCTGAATAAATATTATTAGCTCTACTTTATATTGAGCACTTCTTTTAAGAATAGTGTTTCTTTGGACAAGGAATATTATTCCATCCATACGTACCCTATACTCGGTTATATATAGTTATTCAACCATTCGTCTTTAAAAAAAATCTCTGAAGAATTTTGTTAAAGTGAAATGTTAAAGACACTTTTTCCTATATGTTCTTCACTTATATATATATATATATATATATATATATATATATATATATATAATACATCACTCAATAAATCCCGGGCCTAACTAACAAAACAGCAATCTTCAAGCAAAATTCGACCTTATTCATTAACATAGTCTCCTACTAGGGTGATGCACTGATTCCAACATTTCTTTAACAATTCGATGCCTTTTTTGTATAACGATTTGTTTTTGGCCTAAAAATACGCCTCAGTTTCCGATATCACTACTTCATTGGAGTCAAATCTTTTTCCCTGGAGAATTCTTCTGTGGTCTGCAAACAGCCACTGTTTACTGGGGACTAGACCTGGGGAATAGGGTGGATGCAGAAGCAATTCGAAGTGCAATTCATGTAGTTTTGCCAAATCGCGATCGACTTGTGACACGGTGCGTTGTCTTGGTAAAAAATCACGTTTTCTTCAACATTTGTGGCCATTCTTGGCGATTTCTTCCTTTAAGCCCACCAATAATGCTATATATTATTGTTTGTTCGTTTCTCAAGAGGTAATCGATGAACAAAATACCTTCCATATCCCAAAATACGGAAGCCAAAATCTTGCCTGCTTATGTTTGCGTCTTTGGTCGCTGCGGACGGCTTTCACCTGCTACTGTCCACTCAGCTGACTGCCGATTTGACTCCGTAGTTATGTTGGGTCCATGTTTCATCTATTGTCACATATTTACGCAAGAACTCCTTCTTATTGCGTTGAAACAGTTGCAAACTACGAATCTAAATCGTTGACGCGTTGTTATTTTTTATCTACTGTGCGCAAACGCAACACCTACTTTGAACGCAGGTTTCTCATTGACAAATGTTTATACAAAATGGTGAATACACTGCCTTCTTATATGTTCAACTCCTCTGCTATCTCACGCAACTTCAATTTACGATTGGCCAAAACGAATTTGTGAATTTGTTTCGTGTTTTCCGGGACAACTGCCGATTTAGGGTGACTTTAGCATTCAGCATCCTTTATGTCTGTACGACCGCGTTTTAAGTCAGCATACCATCACTTAACCGTTGCTTCTGACTGAGCAGAGTCCGAATAACACTTTTCAAATCACTACTTTGCTTGGACAGTATTTTTCCCATCAGAAAGCAATACTTTATCAACACACGAAATTCAGATTTGTCCATTGTTTTGAATATTTGCAACAGTAGCTTCACTTAAATAACTGTAATTTGTAAACTAATAATCCGATTGGGTCCATATTTTGTCACGTGTCATTTGAAGGTTAGTACTACATAAAAAACATAAGGATTTTTTATTAGTAGTGCTATCTATATATTAAGCCCGGCAATTATTGAGTGATGTTTTATATATATATATAGTTTTTGAAGTATGTTATATTTATGAGTAAACGTGCTCGATATCAGGGATAGAGCGCAAATAAATATAAAAATGTACGAGACAAGACCGATTAGACACAGTCTGTTTCAGACTTGAACATAATCTTCTGGGCAACGGGGCATTATTTGTAACAATTTATTTCTGGTTAAGAGACAAGAAAATCAACCTTTAACCCAATTCCAAGGGAAAACACAGGAATCGAACTCAACAAAATCTTTCAGGGGAATCATGATCGATAATAAATTTTCATTGGCATTGATAAATAGAGAAAAATGGCTGCTCTACAACGTGAAGGAAGGTTCCTAGACGATTCTTAATCAAACAAAACAGGAAATTAGTCAACACACACACACACGTGCACATGCACGCACTGGTATACACGAACACAGTGTTATCAACTCACTTTTGAATCACTTGGTTAAAACAAACGGATGAATCAATAGATATTTCAACGATAGCGGTTACAGAAAGAAAGTGGTTAACTTTATACCAAAGAAAAAGAGCAGCCCACGCGCGTGCGCATGCACACACACACACACACACATATATATATATACTAGCAGTATAATCCGGCGTTGCTCGGGTGTAATGAAACCTTTACAACTAATCCATGGTCCTGGTGCTCAGACTCTTTGGACGTTGGCACGAAAGACTAAAAAGCAATAGTTGTTTCCAGTAAAAGTGAAACCGTAGACTGAAAGAAAAATGAATGGATGTAAGTCAAATTTTGATTTCCTGCTATCGATATCAAATAATTTGTTTTCGTCGTAAACTGAATTTTGAAGGCTAAATAAGTCCTCTGAGTAAATGGTATCATGGCTGAGACTAAGAACTACAATTATACCTACTTAGAGCCAAACCTAAACTCGAAGCAAAAACTAAAAATAAAAGGGCTAAAAAAATAGACATACAGGCAGATAAACAGACACACACACAAATATCTTGCCTTTTATATATATATATATGTATATATATATATATATATATATATATATATATATATATATATATTATCGATTTGAACTGCAACTTTGAAACCTCTGAATATCGTTTCTTATGTCTTTGTCTATGAGTGTATCACATTTGATTAAAATCGGACCACTTCTTCTATAACCCGATTTTTTTCGATTATAGATTTTCAATATTTATTGGGGGTACCTCGACACAAAACCTAGCTAAGAACACTCGCAGACGCTTAAAGTACAACTGTGTAAATTTTCAAGAAAATTGGTTCAGCCGTTTAGGAGTCTATAGGTAACGGATACACACACAGACACACACACATACACAAACACACACACACACACAAAGTTCCATTTATGAATAAGTTTATATATATATATATATATAGTGTTGAGTTGTGATGATGCCTAGATTGTTGTTCTTAGCTGATTTACGGATAAAAATATATTTTAGCCAGCAGATTTTTTTTGTCGTAAAGTGCTCGACATCGCGATAGAAACGGGAAACAGCAGTAGATGAAAAAAAGCCCTGAAGAGTTAAATGGTACCTTCACGAAACTTCGATCTCGACATAACTCTGCTCAATTTAGTCACAAACTTCACATTAATCCTCTCTCTAAATATATATATGTGTGTGTGTGTGTGTGTGTGTGTGTGTGTGTGTGTGTGTGTGTGTGTGTCTGTTTGTCTGTGTGTCTGTTTGTGTGTTCAATATCAAGGATAGAGCGTTTGTAAATATAAAATTGGGTTTTGAGGTCAGCATCCAGCGGAGACAGTCTGTTTCATGCTTAAGCGCAACCTTCACGCTAAATAGATAGATAGATAGATAGATAGATAGATAGATAGATAGATGTCCATAGTCCCCCCAACCTTGTCGTTGCTCACATGTTTCGTCCACGGTATCATCAGCATCCTTCTGTAGAACCATATTTTGGGTGCTTTTGGTTTTTCCTTCATCGTTTATGTGATTGTCCAGCATTAACTGCCATATTGAAGGATAGACATTCAGCACTCTTTTTTGTTGCCCGCGAAATTTTCCTGTCTCTTAATAGTTTATTCAACGTCTGGAATGCATCTTTCGCCATGCCAATACCTTTTTGGATCCTCTGTTAGAACACTTTCCGGGCATTCAAATTTCTGCACCTGTTTGATTTTAGTATCTCCGACTTGGGCTTCTAGACAAGGTCCAGCGGAGGGTCTGCAATGTGATCGATACCGACTTAGCAGACCGCCTGCAGTCTCTGTCTCACCGGCACGACGTGGCTTCCCTGTGTCTCTTCTATAAACACTTTCACGGCTTCTGCTCCGATGAACTTAGATCACTAGTGCCCACTAAATACGAATTTGAACGAGATACTAGATTAGCAACTAGATCCCACCATTTTACAGTGAAACCGATAAAATGCAACCACAACTTCTATTCCAACAGTTTCTTTTCTTGCACTTCCCGACTGTGGAATTCCCTTCCACATGACTGCTTCCCCGACGGCTACAATCTCCAGGAGTTTAAATGTAAGGTCAATAGACAAACAAACTAACTTCCATCCTTTCAAACACTCTTCCCACCCACCCAACTATCTATCACCCCCCCCTTCTGACATTTCCTATATCTAACCACTCTTCCTATTTACCTTCCCCTATGTAGCCCCAAGCGCAATAGTGGCAGTGGAATGCCTTGCTTGGGGTGAAATGATTAAAAAAAAATGCTTGTAGTTGGTATTTTGGGCTCGTTTTTACTGATGACTATATATTCAGTTTTCTTGTGGCATATATGTAGTCCTTTCTTTCCATTTTCTTTAACTACTTCCTATAGGAAGTCTTTTCTGTGTTAGCTGTCAGCACGTTATCATCTGCATATCTTATTCAGATTGTGGCCGCCAATGATGAGCCTTTCTGGTGCTCTCAGACTTGTCTCGCTGTATAGGTTGAATAGATCTGGTGAGAAAACACATACTTGTCTTACACCCCTTTTCAATCTTTGTATATCTGCTGAACGCGTTTCCCCTCCGTATTGATGAGACAATCCAGTACTCTCTTCTTTGCTTCCAACGAAATTTTCTGTCTTTCAATAATCTACTCAGATTTTGGAATGTATTACCAACTCTAAACCAGCGAACCACTTTCGTACAGTTCTGTCAGCTAAAGAACCTCCACCGTAAACAGCACATGTCTTTTTAGTTATTTGCTAGATATTTTTGAGTTTTAGTCCCTTAAGTGGCATACGTGATACACGCTTGGGCAATCATGTCTCGAAAGGGACATGACTGACTGGGCAGAAGATTATCTCGCAGTAGGTTGCCATTGCTTTCTGCGGTAGACTGGTTGCCAGCCAAGTCTATAGAACCCAATCTGTCCTGTTTTGTAAATCATAGCTGTAAGGAGGAACGATGTATTATATTATTACGTAGCAGTTAATGGGGGATCAGTTTATTACTTCATAACAATAGAAAATCGATCCCCCACTTTATGACCAGTAGAAGCCTTAATCATGATTCCAACTATTCTGTCAGTCAATTAAGTGCCATGCATGATACACGCTTGGGCGATCATGTCTCTTTCGAGACATGACTGACTGGGTAGAAGATTATCCCACAATAGGTTGCCATTACTTTCTGCGACAGACTGGTTACCAGCAAAGGCTATATAGAACCCAGTCTGTTCTTTTATTTAACCCATAACTGGATGAAAGAGACAGATTAATACCTTTCCCAAGGATATTTGGGCGTAAATGAACGCAATGAATTCAGCTGAAATTCGAACTCGGCTTCCCGATTTCTCATTCCGAGTCGATATCCACTACCCCACAACGCACATTTTTTTCCCTTTAAGGTAATAAAAAAAAGCATTAAGTATCTAAAATGCACCTTATATTTTTTTCATTTTCATCGGGAGGCCAAATTGACATGAACTGAATAATTTTAAATTCTTTTTCTCAAGAGATAATTTGAAGCGTGCTTTATTCATAAACGTAGGCATATATATCTGTCGACAAATTTGACATGTTCTAACATGTTGGAACATGAACAACTCAAATCGGCATGAAATTTCCGGGCGATCTAATATTTTCAACGTTTTCTTTATTTATTTTCTTCTTTCTTTCTTTCTTTTTTTCGTTCTTTCTTTCTCCCAGACCTTCTGCCATCCTTGTCAATAATTTTGACGTGTTCTAACGTGTCGGAACATGAACGACTAAAAAATATTCTGTATTTATTTTTTACTAGCAGTATAGCCCGGCGTTGCTCGGATGTAATGAAAGCTTTAAAACTAATCCATGTTCCTGGAGCTCAGACTCAGCCTAAAGAATATTTGTGTGAAGTTTGGTGAGAATCGGATAAAAATTGTGGATTGGTATAAAGGACATACAGGTAGATAAACAGACACACACACAAACATCTTGCATTATATAAAATCGATTTTCTGCACCATTGTAAGAACTGCAACCTTGAAACTTCTGAATATCGTTTCTTATGTCTTTGTCTATGAACGTATCAAATTTGATTAAAATCGGACCACTCCTTCTGTAACCCGATTTTTTTCGATTATAGATTTTCGATATTTATTAGCGGTACCTCGACACAAAACCTAGCTAAAAGCACTCGCAGACGCTTATAGTACAACTGTGTAAATTTTCAAGCAAATCGGTTAAGCCGTTTCGGAGTCTATAGAGAACAAACACACACACACACACACACACACACACACACACACACACACAGAAACAAAGTTCCATTTATATTATTTAGATTCTCGTGTTAATTTCTGTTTCTTTTTTTTGACAGTTTTTTTTTCTTTCGTTTTTTTAATATTTTTTCTTTAATCTTTGTTTTTTTGCATCTCTTCTTCATTTTCATTCTTATTTATTTATTTCATTTTTTTTCGTTAATATTTTTCTTTCTTTTATCTTTTAACATTCGTTGTCTTCCTTTTTCCATTTTTCATTTATCTTCCTTTTTTGTTCACTTAAACTTTTTCTTTTGCTTTTTATTCCTTTTTAAGTTACTCTTTCTATTGTTTAACCATTTCTTCTTTACTACATATTCCTTCTTTTTCTTTTTTTTTGTCAGTTTTTCTTTCTTTTAATATTTTTTCTTTAAATTTTGTTTTTGCATTTCTTCTTTATTTTCATTCTTAATTATTTCCTTCGTTTTCTTTCATTTAATATTTTTCTTTCTTTCATTTTTTAACATTCGTTTTCTTCCTTTTCCATTTTTCTTTTATCTTCCGTTTTGTTCACTTAAACTTTTTCTTTCACTTGTTTCTTCTTTTTCTTTTGCTTTTTATTCCTTCTTAATTTACTCTTTCTAGTGTTTAATCGTTTCTTCTTTACTACGCATTCTCCCTTTTTCTTTGTTCTTGTTTCTTTTTCTTTTTTATTTATTTTCAATCTTAAATCATTTTTCTTTTCTTTGACTCTTTTATTTTCTTTCTTCCTTCCTTTTTTACTTTGTGTTTCATTTATCTAAGCTTTTTCTTTCCTTCACTTCTTTCTTTTATTTTCTTCTTTTTCTTTCATTTAATATTTTTCTTTCTTTTTTTTTTCGGCTCTTTCTTTCGTTTAATGTTTCTTTCATTCTCTTCCTTCTTTTACTTTGTTCTTTCTTTTCTTTTTCTTCTTGTTTCGTCTTTTTCATTTGTTTTCTTTCACTTTTATTACTATTTTTTCTTTCGTATTGCCTTCTTTCTTTCACTTAATCATTTTTTCTTCCACTTTTTATATCGTCTTCTTTTCTCTGTTCTTTTTATTTCTTTCACTTTATTTGTTCTTTCCTTCTTTTTCTTTTTTATCTCTTCTTTTATTTCGTCTTCTTTCTTTCACAATACTTTTACTTTCCTTCACTTATTTTATCTTTCTTCCTTTTTTTCTTTTTCTCTCATTTATCTTTATTGAATTTTTTTCTCTTTTTTATGTTCCACTTTCTTTTGTTTTTTTCCTTTTTTCGCTCTTTTTTACTTTCCTCTTTCTTTTTCTTAATCATTTTTCTTCTTTCACGTTTTTATCTTTTTATCTTTTCCTCTTTCTTTTTCGTTCTCTTTCTTTCATTCAATCCTTTTCTTTTCCTAATTTCTTTCTTTTCTTATCATTCTTTCGCTTTTATTTTTCTTTTCTTTGCTTTGTTTGTTCTTCTCTTCTTATTCTTTCTGTTTTTATTCTTCTTCCTTTTATTACTTTATATTTTTCTTTCTTTCACGATCCTTTTTCTTTAAATTTTGCATTTAATCTTTCTTCTTTTTCTTTCTTTCTCTTCCTCTTTCTTTCATTTAATCTTTTTCCTTATTTAACTTCTTTGTTTTTATATTCTTCTTTTCTTTTCTTTTTTCTTTCTTTTTTCATTTTTCTTTAATCTTTTACCTTTTTATTTCTTTTCATCTTCCTTTTTCTTTCCCTTCACTTCTCATCCTTTTTTCATTTTCCCTTTTCTTTCTTTCTCTTTCTTTCATTTAATCTTCTTTCATTTACCTCTTTTTTCTTCTTCTTCTCTTTCTTTCATTTTTTATCTTTTTTCTTTTACTCAGTCTTTTTTGTTTTCTTTGTTTTCTTTTTCTTTCTCTTACACAATCTTTCTTCACTTTTTTCTCTCTGAAAATTTCTTACACGATCCTTTTTCTTTTTTTTTCATTTAATCTTTCTTTTCTTTTTTCTTTTCCTCTTTCTTTCATTTAATCTTTTCTTTGTTTAACGTCTTCGTTGTTTATCTTCTTTTCTTTTTTCACCTTTCTTTAATTTTTGATCTTTTTATTTATTTTCACCTTCCTCTTTCTTTCCTTTCAATGCTCATCCTTTTTTCATTTCCCCTTTCTTTCTTTCTCTTTCTTTCATTTAATCTTCTTTCATTTACCTCTTTTTTATTATTCTTCTCTTTCTTTCATTTTTTATCTTTTTCCTTTTACTCAGTCTTTTTTGTTTTCTTTCTCTTTATCCGTTTTTTTTTTCTTTCTCTTTCTTCACTTTTTTCTTCTCTCTGAAAATTGAGCGCAAATTACGTTCGGTTATTTTGTCGAATGATAATGACTCACAATCTTCCAGAATAGAAGTTTAGTTTTTTTTTTTGTTTTTTTTTTTTAAGAAAAAGAGAAAAAACAAGTAATAATTGGATACTAAACATATGCAGGTAACTGAGACATGCTTCCAGCTGTAGTGGGATAGGGGCTTGCAGCGATACAATGTGGTAAAAATTCAGCTTTCATCTGGACACTTAAATTCCTCGCCATTTTCCCTGGCCCACAGCAGAGATAAAAAGCGAAAACGCAAAAAAGCAAAGAAAGAAAAAGAATTGACGCCATGTTGCCCCCATTATGAAGTAAAAGCATCAGAATGGAAGAATTATACTCAATTGAATAGGATTGGGAGAGAGGCGCTTGCGTTTGAAAGATTTTACAGAACCTATTGAGACAACGAAGATGTAGTTCTACAGATTAAAGCTAAAAATACTGTGGATGAAGTACGTAAGAGGTTTTAAGGAAAATTGAAACAAAACGAAAACTTATACAAAGAACCAGAAAAAAGGAAAAATTATGAAAAAAGAAGGCTTGGGAAATTTGACACTCACATGTATATGTACATATTATACAAATAATATTTATGCTATAATTTTTTTTTATTATGACTGAGTTAGAAAGCATACTAAATTAGATAGATTCCCTTTCATATACTTGCTTCCCCAAACAGCTACAATCTCCAGGAATTTAAATGTAAGGTCAATTGACGTCTCCTATCACACTAACTCGCATCCTTTCTCTCAAGCTCTTTTTTCCATCCACTCCACCCCCATTACACCGGTATTCTCATCCGTCTATTACCCTCCTCCTGACATCCCCTATAACCCCTCTTTCTCATCACTTTCTCCTCTGTAACCCCCTGTGCAAGAGTGGCAGTAAAACTGCCTTACTTGGGGTGAAATGGTTATAAAAAAAGATAGATAGATAGATAGATAGATAGATAGATAGATAGATAGATATTATTTTCGCTTACATATACTTACATTCATAATAAACATCTAATGCTTTTATTACGCGTTGGCACACTCAAACAAACACAAGTTTTTCTTCCTCATTTAATATTCACCCATTGCTTTATCAGATGTGACACGTATCTGACCAATGAAACTATACTTCAATCAACATGCTATATCTTAGAGTTTTTAAATCATTCGTCTTCAATGATTCTCTGAAGAAGCTTGTAAAGTGAAACATGTTAGTTAAAAGACACTTTTTCCTACTTATTCTTTACTTATTAGATAGATAGATAGATAGATAGATAGATAGATAGATAGATAGATAGATAGATAGATAGATATAAACATTTGGTAGCTGATACTTGAGACAACTCCTGCTATGTTGTTCTAATAGTTCATCTCTTCCCATTCTCTGCGTCTCTTCTCCTCTCAATGTACCGTCTGTCAATACTGTAGAAGTCAAATAACTTACCTTACAACATGGTGGTCTTCTTTTGTCTCCCGGTAGGAAGGTGAACATTCAAGAGTGTGAGACTCACCTTCCTGATGTGTCCAACTAGCGTCCAGTTGGCAGACAAAAATAAACAGGGTTGTAACTGAATACATGTCCCTATGTGGCCCAAAGACAAATGGTGGATATTGTGCTCAATATTTATGGAGCTCAATATACACACTGAAATTATCAGCCAATCACTGCTTACAGAATAGACTTGCCTGTAACAGAATGGAATCTCTCAGGTTATTATTTAAACCACTTACCGATTTGCCCTGGTGGTTTTTTTGTCAATCTCAACTTCTATTATTATTGATTACTGGCTGGTTGTTCTATAAGATCCTTACAAATACGAACAGGAAGCTCGCGAGAAAAAAAAATCCGTCTCCCGTAATGGGCAGACCAGAACTCTTCCCGATCTCAAGCATGATTGGGGGGAAATAGACCATTACCCGTATATACCCAATTTCCGTTTTTTTTTTTTTTTTGTTTTGCCACATGAATTTCCCCAAAACCCTCATCCTACATTGATACTTCCTGTTCTTCTTTAAACTGGACTTCAAAACGGATCCCCCGCCGTCTATTAAACAAAAGAACTTGAGATCGAAATAAAACAAAAACTTATTATGCTTAGGTGTCCAGCTAATCCCATAGATATTGTTCTACAGAAGGTTAATGAGAATACAAAGGAGGGGTCCTCTGATTAGCATCGAATTTTTAAGAGAACTGAAAAAACAAAGCGAGAAGAAACGGATTAATACCTTTACGCACAAATATCCTTGGGAAAGATCAAGCCATCTCTTACTTCCAGTTATGGGTTAAATAATAAAACAGATTGGGTTCTACAGCCTTGGCTGGCAGCCAGTCTACCACAGAAAGCAATGGCAACCTACTGCGGGATAATCTTCTTCTCAATCAGTCATGTCTCTTTCGAGACATGATCGCCCAAAGCGTGTATCACGCATGGCACTTAACTGAAAAAACAAAATTATACGCAAAATCACAAAGAGATTGTTGAAATGTCTTGGATACATAACGAGAATAAAAATCCTGAATAATTTGACACTCACAAGAAAAATAGAAAGAAAGACGGATAGAGGAAAGCAGTGGGTAACCTCCCTAATGAGCTTATGTAAATGGAGGGCCAGAACAGGTCGTGGGAAGATAGTAAAAAGACAAATCGCCCGGTTCACACTCCACCCACATCTATTGAACAGGTGAAGAGGCTCATCCCTTGTTTCCTGTTTAGGATGCGGTTTCCGGTTTTCTCTTTTCCAATCTTTTCACTCTTTTCCTTTCTTATTTTTTTTTTTTCAATTGGAGTAGATAGACTAAACTATCGCCCGGTTCACACTCCACCCACATCTATTGAACAGGTGAAGAGGCTCATCCTTTGTTTTCTGTTTAGGATGCGGTTTCCGGTTTTCTCTTTTCCAATCTTTTCACTCTTTTCCTTTATTATTATTATTTTTTTTCTTTCAATTGGAGTAGATAGACTAAACTATCGCCCGGTTCACACTCCACCCACATCTATTGAACAGGTGAAGAGGCTCATCCCTTGTTTCCTGTTTAGGATGTGGTTTCCGGCTTTCTCTTTTCCATTCTTTTTACCCTTACGTAGCCCCCTGCGCATCAGTGGCGTTACCGCCTTGCTCGGGGTGATATGATTAAAAAAAAAAAAAAAAAAAAACATTTCTATTGCTAAGAGCTACGAAAAACAGAAAGTTGTAGAGAGCCATAATCTCCCAGATCCTGAAGAATTTGAATTTGAGTTTTGTTTAACGGCATATCAACCGCTGTGGGTTATCTAAGGCCAAAAAGGTAGAGCTTTAAGTTATTTTTTTAAATTTCCGATTATAGTGAGTGTAATGTTTGGTATTGGAGACGACCGATGCTTGCTAAATATCGACTACTGTCATTGTGGATTAACAGGATGGATGAGGATTAATGAGAGAGCGAAGACGAACCCTGCTCGCGTGCTTTGTGTCCCTTATTATATCTCCCCTCCGGATCTGCAGGGGCTGTAACCTCTGTGACCCGGACGTTATTTCCCTTTTATTGGTCAGGAAATTACAGTTGAGAAGGTTGATTTAGTCAGATTTTTTTTTGAAAAAATGTTTTTTTAATTTTTTTTTTTTTTTTTTTTAGAAGACTGAAGTTTTCTAGTTTTGTATTCAATAATGTATTTCTGGTAATAATATTTTTCCTTTAGAAAAGTATTGTTGGTTATATTTTTCTATAAAAGTCCATTTTTATACTTTCATAATGTTTTGACACCATTTTGGGGTTAACTTTTTGCTCATAGCTGAGACCCTAACAGGTGCTACCACTCCGGGTCAGGGTGGACCTGGGAACAACAGCAATTAAGTGGTGGTTCCATGCTCCTCACAATCTCCCAACCAGGGGCTTTGCTACCGGATGTAGTTTACCGTCATACCGACGACCAGACCCTGAAGAAGACAGGGTTGATAAGGAAATGAGTGGAAAAATCATCATAAAACATTCAACAGACCCTGGCACAAAATAAAATTGCAAAACGTTAGATACGTGTTATCCAAGTCTAAATGTACAGGCTTAATAGAGTAACGGCTGGCTGTTTGTTTCTAACCCTGCCCGTCTACTCGGCTGGCTAGTTAATGCTTGCTTCAGACACCTACTCAAGAACATATGTGCTTCTTCAATACCCACCTAGCCAACCAGTGATTTATACTATGTTGAGCAGGCCTTAATTAAAGATTTGGTGAGACAGTGCACAATGTTGGGTGATCATACGTACATAGAGCAAATGGCACAAACTTGGCAGACACATGACTCATACCCAAATCTTCTGTTAGAACAGACTGAACTGAAAAGCAACCAAAGTTTACATCTTCCGACGACTCAGGTGTAGTGATTCGACGGTCTTTCCAAACAGATAAACGCACATCTGCAGTGTTTTCACCGGTTCCATTGGTTACGGGGGTCCTAGAACGTGCATCACAGTCGACATATTTTAGCCATCTTGGAAATGTTTGAACCAGTCGTACACTCATAACCGGCTCATACACTCGTTTCCCTACCCTTTCTGGAGCTTATAAACCAATTGCAAATTATTTAAAGCCAGAAAATGTTTTTAGATTACAATTTTTTTTTCATTTGGAGAAAATAATTTAATAATACATGTCTTACTAATTAAACCCATAGCTGCGGAGAAAAGAGGAGGATTCATGCCTCAACAGAATTGGATAAAAGGACGAGTGGTCCTGAGTATGACGATGAACTGCATCCGCCATACTAGGAAGTTCTGAGGAGCGTGGAGCCACATCT
Source organism: Ascarosepion bandense (assembly GCA_037127315.1). NCBI lineage: Eukaryota > Metazoa > Mollusca > Cephalopoda > Sepiida > Sepiidae > Ascarosepion > Ascarosepion bandense. Next base: position 305,108 of record JBBBDQ010001560.1, read on the forward strand.
TAATTGCTGTTGTTCCCATGTCTTCCCTGACCCGGGGTTGTAATACCAGTTAGGGTTCCAACTATAGGCAAAGAGTTAATCTCTAAAACGGGTTTTCAAACTCTTTAAAAATATAATTTTATAGTGGAAACTCCAGCAGTACAATTTTAGAGAAGAAAATATTAGCAACATTTTTAAAGAAAAAAATATTAGCAATATATTTTTAAAGCAGTCTCGGAACGAGAAATCGGGGAGCCAAGTTCGAATTCCAGCCGAATTCATTGCATTCACTTACGCGCAAATACCCTTACGAAAGGTATTAATCCGTCTATTCCTTCCAGTTATGGGTTAAATAACAGGACGGATTGGGTTCTATAGCCTTGGTCGGCAACCAGTCTACCGTAGAAAGCAATGGCAACCTACTGCGGGATAATCTTCTGCCCAGTCAGTCATGTCTCCTTCGAGACATGATCGCCCAAGCGTGTATCACTTAACTGATATGCCAACAATACATTTGACTATCGACAAAATCCTCTTTATAAAAATGCATCAATAAAACCTGATCTACAACTGATTTTTTACAAAGAATACGTATTTTATTCATAGAAATCTACCCTAAAAATCTTGTCGGAATTAAATAACCCATTGAGGTTGATATGCAGTAAAACAAAAGACACCAAGCCTATAAACAAAACAAACGAGAAATTATGAATATATAATGTGGTGGATCAATTCTATATTGCAATCAATATGCAAACTGATCCTTCACTAAATGTCCAGTGTGGTTTCTAAGCCGGTGTAGTTATCAGCCTTTTGCAGGTCATTTAAACCAGAAAATATTTCTAGATTGTTAGATTTTTTATACATATAATAATGATTTAGTGATAAATGATTCTCTTACATTACAATTCGACTGTATTTTCTTCTGCCACAATATATCACTTATTTTTATCATTTAACTAAAAAAAAAAAAGGCAATAAAGCCACCAAGACGTGAGGATTAATATGATTAAGAGATTAACTTATGGGTTGATTTATTTTCTACGGCTTATCAGGTTATTTGAAGCTAGAAAACATTTTTACATTGTACGAATTTTTTGAGATAATAATAATTTAGTGATACAAGTCTTACTACTTAACCCATAGCTTCAGGGGATCCATACCTTTTACAAAGGTATTTACGTGTAAATGAATATAAAGAACTAAACTGAAATTGGAACTCGGGTCACCGATTAAAAAATTTAAAATTTTGAAATAGTATCCACACCATCCGCACATCCAAGTGAACAGCATCAGGTATTTCCAAGCTGTCAGCCATCAAGGTTCAACCCAGGCTCGACATTTTTAACTTCGGTCCTTGGGAAAGGTATTGATCCGTCTATTCCTTCCAGTTATGGGTTAAATAACAGGAGAGATTAAGGCTTCTACTGGTCATAAAGTGGGAGATCGGTTTTCTATTGTTATGAAGTAATAAAGTGATCCCCCATTAATTGCTACGTAATAATATAATACATCGCTTCACCTTACAGCTATGATTTATAAAACAGGACAGATTGGGTTCTATAGCCTTGGCTGGCAACCAGTCTACCGCAGAAAGCAATGGCAACCTACTGTGGGATAATCTTCTGCCCAGTCAGTCATGTCTCTTTCGAGACATGATCGCCCAAGCGTGTATCACGTATGGCACTTAATTGACTGACAGAATAGTTGGACTCATGCTTCAGGCTTCTACTGGTCATAAAGTGGGGGACCGGTTTTCTATTGTTATGAAGTAATAAAGTGATCACCCATTAATTGCTACGTAATAATATAATACATCGCTTCACCTTACAGCTATGATTTATAAAACAGGACAGATTGGGTTCTATAGCCTTGGCTGGCAACCAGTCTACCGCAGAAAGCAATGGCAACCTACTGTAGGATAATCTTCTGCCCAGTCAGTCATGTCTCTTTCGAGACATGATCGCCCAAGCGTGTATCACGTATGGCACTTAATTGACTGACTAATCGTGCATGAACCGGAGTTCCAACGTGATGACCTCAAGCCCACAGAATATGAAAACATGAAAACATTATTAAGGAGAAGCAACAATAAAAAGAAACCCCAGATATTAAGAAGACAGAAGGTAACGATTGTCATTGTATTTCAATTGTTGAAGATCATAGTTGACTGGAAAGCGAGAATTGCAAGAGAAAAAACTAGTCTTCTCCTTTTGTCGTTCCGAGTCGATATCTACTTCACTATGACGGACAGTCCATTTGTAAATAGTGTAAATAATGAAAACTTCTCATCGCAGAATTACCCGTAAGAAAGGTGATGAGGTGATAGTAATGCCAAAGATGAAGACAATAGTCAGAATGTAAATAATGAAAACTTCTCATCCCAGGAATTCTGCAGTATTCAAACGAAATGTTATTGGCTAATTGCTAAAGCAGAAAACGGAACAATGCTTTGCAAGGGACTCCGTTCCCTGCACACCATAAACAATAGTACTTTCGCTATCTCATTCTCTTGAACACCGGTGTATCCTTCACGAGTCTCAAAAATCAACGATATTTATCTATCTTCACACCGAGGCGGAATGTGGCACAAGACCTTTTTAATGTGAGGTATCCGGGCCCTAAAGCTCGGGCAAAAAATTATTGTCCAGACGAGAACTCTACCCTTCGGCAGAGCTTCGACTGGGTCACTCTGCCCGAAAGCAGAGAGTCAGAGCCTCGACTGAGACACTCTGCCTCGTGCTGGTGCTTTCGCCTCAAAAACCACCTGGCCTGAAGCCAAAAGTCGGCCCCTTTTATCCATTCTCGGTCTAGAGCAAGATACCGAGATCTCACGCGTGTGTCAGCTTTGCTTTCGCCGACAATGCATACGCTGTGTCGTTTCGACACTAGCTCGCCTCGCGGGTCTATAATGTCTACAGGCGTATGTGCAAACAATCTGCCTTCTCTTGCTTCGGCGGGGTTAGTCTCCGCCGCAAATTCACGTCAAAAGGTGATCAGATGACAATAACAAAGGTGAGGACTTCAATCTGAATGTAAATAATGGAAACCTCATCCCAGAAATTCAGACGAAACAGGTCTTAATAGTTTGGATAAGTCAGTCAGTCAAGTGCTATACGTGAAACACGTTTGAGCGATCATGTCTGACAGGGCAGAAGATTATCCGCAGTAGGTTGTCATTGCTTTTTGCGGTAGACTGGTTGCCAGCTGCGGCTATAGAATCCAATCTGTCCTGTTATTTAACCCATATCATAACCCATATTCTCATCATCCTTCTGTAGAATCATATTTCTGTTGCTTTGAGTTATTCTTTCGTCTTTTAGGAGATTACTTTGATTGGACCTTGATATTTTTTATTGATTGAACTATCATTAAATAAAGATTTCAAGTATATATCGCGTTGATTTGCTCCATCGCTCTTTCCTTCTATCCGCTCAGTGAGTATTAGATTCTCCAAGCCCTTCTTCCTCATTACGTGTCCCAGAAACTTCAGCTATCTCTTCCAGACTTTTAAGTATCCGTTTCTTTTTCGTTTTCATCCTCTCCAAAACCTCGTCCTTGCTCACATATTCGGTCCATGGTACCTTCAACATTCTTCATTCCGCATTTTCGGCTGCCTCAAGTCTTTCCTTCATCTTTGGTGGGACTGTCCGGCATTCGCTGCCATACTGAAGGACAGACATCACATAACAATCCAGCATTCTCTTCTTTGTTTTAAACGAAATGAAATTCTGCCACTCAATATTCTACTTAGATTTTGGAATGTGTCCTTGACCACGCCAATACGCCTTCCAATCTCATTGTCACACTTTCCGTCCTCTGAAAAACATTTCCCAGGTATTTAAATGTCTGTATCTGGTTGATTTCAGTATCCCGGACCTGCAGTTGGCATTTTGGGCTCCTCTTTTTACTGATGACCATGCATTCAAGTTTCTTGTAGGTTATATTTAGTCCTTTCTTTTCGATTTCTTATAAAGCTAAATTTGCAAAGACAACAATGGAAATATCTATAGAAAAAAAAATGAAAGCAACGGAGACAATAACGACTACCACATCGCAAAATCACAGTAACAAGTCGTCTGCAAACGAAGTGAAATATATTTGCAGCTTTATGTTCAATGGACAAAGCGAGAAATAGAAAATATTGATTTCTTTCTGTTTGTGCTGAACGAGTCGACCGCCGCGGCCCGTACGCGTGCGCGGACGCATGCGCACACGCAGAAAAACTCGAAGTGCAAAGAGCAAGAAAGAATCGTCGGCGAAGTTGAAATGACGCTCTTTTTGATATTTGCGATCGCTGGCTTCTAGCTGTCCGCTTTGACGCATTGAACATGATCAGCCCTGGAGCAATCAAGCAACCGATCGCCATAGAAACAGTGAAGGACGCGCTCTTGAAAGAGAACGCTCGAGAGAACAGTTTGATGTACAGGGTGTTCCTAAAAATGTGAAGAAAATGTATACGTGCATGCTTGAAAGATCAATCGAATTAGATCGTTCGGTTTTCTGATAGAGGGAAACAGATTTTGCTTTCAACAAGGTGACACACACTAGTTCTCATGTATATACAGGAGGTGATGGGTAAATTGTTGACATATTATATTTTTACTTTCGCGCATGCGCGTTGTTTGTTTTTGATTTCGTCTACTAGACAGTATAGAAGGGTCAGTTGGGTACCATCTGTGAGAAAAAGGACACAATGACGCAATTCACTCCATGATAAATTTGAAAACTGCATAGTGCAGTGCTTGGGATTCGCACCGGAAGCTCCAAAACAAACATTTCGGGTTGTCAATCTGAGTACAGTGCAGAGGATTCGTAGGTGTTCAAATTTATTTCCGAATAAACGATGCGTAAATAAGTGAGTAGTCACTCTTTATAAAGTGCTCAATTGGCGTGCGAGTGCGAAAATAGTCAACCGCAGACAGTCCTGTTTCCCAGCTCATCAGGGCGGTTAGACATCCGATTGCTTCTAACCAGAACTGAAACCCGACTGAATTGACATCAGTCGGCGATTTTACTCCCAAAACTATGGGTGCTTGCTGAAAGGCATACTTTAGCGTGTTATACACAGTGTAAACTCACTCCTGTAGCCAAGAATATTTAAATTCATTACTGAATGAACGATCATTACACACGCACACATATATATATATATATATATATATATATATATATATATATGTCAGTAGTGCTTGATTTATTGATTCATGTGTTTTTTAATTAATTCACATATATATCAGCAGCGCTTGACTTATTACTTTATATGTACATATATATTAATTCATCTATATATATATATATAGCCCCAAAACACACGGATACATGCACACACACATATATATATATATATATAAATTAGTTCATATATATATATATATATATATTAGTCATCCACATACAACCCTGTTTCGCTGTATCACAGCTCATCAGTGTGGCCAGATACATCCACTTGCTTCTGGCCGGGATCGAAACTCGAGCGATATGGTGTGAGTCGGAGTCGCTACTCCCTAAGCCATAGGCGTATGGAATCAGAGAAGAGAAATTTTGACAGTTGAGTGGAGGTACCTAAATTCGTAGTTTCTTTCTTCTGTTTGACTACAACCTCCATCTCATGGATGATAAAAAAAACAAATCTGATTTTCTCAACGATTTTCTATAAAAAAAATTACTTTGTATAATTTGTTTATCGGTGCGTGGTTGAAAGAAGTATGCGTATTTTTTCTTTCTTTCAAAATCTTCGTGTTTACTTTTCGTAAGCGGTGAAGAAATATAGATGTTGAGTCAAAGATAATATTTTTCCAAATGAGTTTCTAAAAATCTGTGAACGTCTTTAATCTAGGAAACATGGACACTTTGGCTCCACTCTGGAAGCGTCAATTAAACGAATGTTTACATTGACCGGGACGATACTAAAGAGTTCAATAATGTCATTGTAGGTCAGTCTAAATAACTTGTGAATCGTCAATGGCATACTTTTAGGTTGTAAAAGAAATTAGATTTCCTTTTTTTATATTTGAAGAGACACGTATCATTGCGATTTTTTATACGACGACAGGCGAGTAAAGCAATAAACTTTAATCGCCCAATTAAGTCTTTAATCGACTGAGTCGATTGGGTGAGCGAAATCTCAAAGCATATATATATATATATATATATATATATATATATATATATATATATATATATGCTTTCAGATATATATGCTTTGAGATTTCGCTCACCCAATCGACTCAGTCGATTAAAAACTTAATTGGGCGATTAAAGTTTATTGCTTTACTCGCCTGCCGTCGTATGAAAAATCGCAATGATATATATATATATATATATATATATATATATATATATATAGTGTAATAAGATGGACAAAAATATTATATTAATTTTTGTTTATTTAATTTTTAACATACAGTTTTCCGTTTGGTGCGGTGGACAAAACACTATATGCCATACATTTTTCCAAGCGATTCTGTAAACATTTTCAAGTGGGGTTTTGTTTTGGTGTTGTTAGTTTCTTTTCATGTTTTGGCAGTTTGAGTTGTGTTTTTACACTAACCTGATGTGCCTTGTGATGCAGTAGATATCGACTCGGAACGACAAATTGGGGAGTCGCTTTCCAAATGCAGTTGAATTTCTTGCATTCACTAACGCACAAATACCCTTGGGAAAGGTAGTAATCCATCTCTTCCTCTCCACATATGGGTTAAATAATAATAATTGGGTCCTATAGCCTTGGCTGGCAACCAGTCTACCGCAGAAAGCAATGTTAACATACTATGGGATAATCTTCTACCCAGTCAGTCATGTTTCTTTCGAGACATGATCGCCCAAAGCGTGTATCACGTGTGGCACTTAACTGACTGACTGATGCACATAATAATAAGAAAAGCGAATTCACTAGAAGAAAAATCATTATACTCTGTATATCCGTAAAACTTATAAAGCTTTGATACATTAAGGCTTATAATATATTAAGGCTAATAATATATTTAAGTTAATAATATATTAAAGCTTATAATATATTAAAGCTTGTAATTTATTAAAGCTTATAATATATATTAAAGCTTGTAATTTATTAAAGCTTATAATATATTAAAACTTATAATATATTAAGTCTTATAATATATTAAAGTTTATAATATATTAAAGTTTATAATATATTAAGACTTATAGTGTATTAATGCTTAAAATATATTAAAGCCTATAATATTAAAACTTATAATATATTAAGGCTTATAATATATTAAAGCTTATAATACATTAAAGTTTATAATATATTAAAGCTTATAATGCATTAAAGCTTATAATATATTAAAACTTGTACTTTATTAAAGCTTATAATATATTAAAACTTATAATATATTAAGGCTTATAATATATTAAAGATTATAATATATTAAACTTATAATGCATTAAAGCTTGTAATATATTAAAGCTTATAATATATTAAAACTTATAATATACTCAAGTTTATAATCTAAACTTATTTATAAATGGAACTTTGTCTGTGTGTGTGTGTGTGTGTGTGTGTGTGTGTGTGTGTGTCCGTTACCTATAGACTCCGAAACGGCTCAACCGATTTTCTTGAAAATTTACACAGTTGTACTATAAGTGTCTGCGAGTGTTCTTAGCTAGGTTTTGTGTCGAGGTACCCCCGATAAATATCGATAATCGAAAAAATCGGGTTATAGAAGGAGTGGTCTGATTTTAATCAAATTTGATACACTCATAGACAAAGACATAAGAAACGATATTCAGAAGTTTCCAAGTTGCAGTTCTTACAATAGTGCAGAAAATCGATGATATATATATATATATATATAAAACACAAGATGTTTGTGTGTGTGTCTGTTTATCTGTCTATATGTTCTTTCTACAAATACACAATTTTTATCCGATTCTCACCAAACTTCTCACAAATATTCTTTAGGCTGAGTCTGAGCTCCTGGATCATGGTTTAGTTTTAAAGCTTTCATCACACCCGAGCAACGCCGGGCTATACTGCTAGTATAATAAAAAATGAAAGATCGGACCAAATCAAATTAAAACCATCAAATCTAGACTGCAGTTATTACAAAAAAGAAATTATGACATCGCGTCTAATTATGCTACATGAAGATTCAAACGTTTTTCCTTTAAATTACAGCATATCCCAAATCTCCTAAAACATTTTTAGGCATCTTTATGACATGAGTAATGAACACTATTTGTCACCAGACTTTTGATATTAAAAGTGAAAAATACATTTGATCCTGGCTCACGTAATCTTACCAAGAAGCCTGAAGAGAAAAGAACTTTGTTAGGATACTGTTGGGACGCCCGCGCCTATTCGGCTATAATGGACTATTCCATTACTATGTAAAGTAATGGTGGCATCTACGTAGGGGAGGGTGCCGAGCAGCCGATCGACAAGTCAGTCGTAGACTTCCGGTGACGACCCGGAAGTACCCATTGCTCATACTACGTCTTACGACGGTTGAGACGATTAACCTTTATTCTTGTATTGGATACTAATAACCTTTGTAAATACTATTTTCACGGAATACAACAATTAACCTATTCCTGTTGTTGAGTTATTATTCTTACTCACGACATAACAGATCCAAAAGGCGCTTATCTTTCTTTGGCTGAGATTGGTCACATGACAGCCGCTTCCTGACTTCACTCATGACAGTGAACCAAGCGCTATTCATTAGACAGTTCACGAACAGCAACTAAACGGGAAGGTTGTTTTTCCAGCAAAAACCTGCCTACACCAGCAGCTAGCAGAGATATAGATGAATTCGGCTACGCCCAGCTGGGACATGAGATGTGTGGTGATACCGAGCAAAAGCGAGGGACCGGATGTTTCTATAACGACCAGAAAGCAACTGAACAAAACTCATTCGTTGCGCATCCAGGTTCGCGCAGATGTTCCGGTTGAAAAATAAAAATTAATCAAATATCAAATTTCCATTTCACGAGCCTACGCGAATTTTATTTATCAGCCAATGGGAAACCCAGAATCAAATACAAGTGTGAAATCCCAAACGAGCTGCTTTTGATCCAAAAAGCAGATATAAAAAGCCTAGAGAGAAAGCACCCAACAGACAGACCGACGGACAGACGAGCATGATTAGTACCTCCCTTGACCAAATCAAGCGGCTACTATGTTCGCCTCCCTTCACCTCTCTTTACTTTCTTCCCTGTCTCAAATCTACTTACTGACCTGAGGAGCGACTACAAAAAGACATTCCTTACTCACAGCGCTCCCCGCATTTCTAAGCATTGATTCTCTTTCAGCTTATTATTTGCCATGAACATTTAACCTCCGTTGGAGATATATTCAAGTATTACTTTAATTGTAAAAACATTAATTGATATGTGTATATATAAAAATGTTAATTTTCTACTCAAATTTCCTTTCTTGATTTTATAATCAGCTTATGACTTATAGTGGGTTATCTACCACAAGGCCAAATTCCGTTAACCTGCAACAGTATACAATTACCCTTCTCTTGAACGGACTCCCACTACAACGAGAAAAGAATAGATAAGCAACCCACTATAGATGAATTGGGCCTCTTTAAATTTGGAGTCATAATAACGGTTTTTCCAAATCAGAAGTATCTTTGATTATATATAAGACATTTCCTTTTGTTCCTCCTCATACTTAGATATATAGACTTTTGTTCCTCCTCATACTGTAGATATATGTGATATATATTTCTTCAAGCGTAGACACGTGTATATATGTCTAATTCTGTGTATGTCATGGTATATAAAAGTCTTTTAGAGAACACGCATTCGTTCATTTTTCTTTCCAACCATTGCTTTTGCACTTCTGACCAACACGCGATTTATTTACCCGACCCATGTAGGAAGGTATATTTACAACCTAGCATCAAAAACCAAAAACAAAAATCATTCGGATACTTATTTTCGTTACTGAACTGTTTCTCTAAGAACCGAGTGAAGACAGAATGAAAAGCATCCCTGAAAAACAAACAAAAAAATTGTTCCTGTCTTCAAATAGTCACTTTGTCTGTACTTCCGGCTGTCAATCAATACACGAATTCTCTGAGACCGCAGAAGAGCCAACAGATTATTGTCTGATCTGTGAACTCCAGTACACACCCAGTCGTTTGCCCTGATCCCGTATTGCATTTATCTTGGTTATGATTGATCTCTTGTTTTCAATTTCGATAAATATTGTCTTTCACACTGAAGCCATTTCTCTTTCTTGTGTTAAGTCTGAGTCCTTAACCTTTATACTTCTGCCCATCTATATACTATGACGATTTTACCGAAAGATGGCATTTTCTTGATTTCAAATGAAAACTTGGTATATTGCCAACATATTTCAGTGAAATTTTCACTTTCCAAGATTATAGTTTCTAATTATATTTTAGATAAATGGGAAAGAATAGAAGACTTCTCCTTAATTTGACGTCACGAGAAAACGATTAAAACATCCCAGGCGAGCTGAATGTAGTATGGACGGTTGTTTGTACGGTCATTGAACGGTATCATTTAAAGGATCAGTGCCAAGGCTGTCTAATTCAAAGGTTTCTTTCTTTCTTTCTTTCTTTTTACTTAATGGATTCGAACGCTTTCTTTCTTTCTTTTTTTCTTTCTTTTTACTTAATGGATTCGAACGCTTTCTTTCTTTCTTTCTTTTTGTCTTTCTTTTTACTTAATGGATTCGAACGCTTTCTTTCTTTCTTTCTTTCTTTTTACTTAATGGATTCGAACGCTTTCTTTCTTTCTTTCTTTTTTTCTTTCTTTTTACTTAATGGATTCGAACGCTTTCTTTCTTTCTTTCTTTTTACTTAATGGATTCGAACACTTTCTTTTTTTCTTTCTTTCTTTTTTTCTTTCTTTTTACTTAATGGATTCGAACGCTTTCTTTCTTTCTTTCTTTCTTTCTTTCTTTTTACTTAATGGATTCGAACACTTTCTTTCTTTCTTTCTTTCTTTCTTTCTTTTTACTTAATGGATTCGAACGCTTTCTTTCTTTCTTTCTTTTTTTCTTTCTTTTTACTTAATGGATTCGAACGCTTTCTTTCTTTCTTTCTTTCTTTGTCAGTTTAAATTGACGCCATCTTTTTTTTTCAATATATTTTAACTATTTTTGCTTGCAGTTCGTATTTTTCAGATAAACCTTGGAAACAAACAGTGGTGATAAACTATGAGGTACCCAGCAGGCACCACTCCTTTAATTGACAAAATACGTATATATATATATATATATATATAGAGAGAGAGAGAGAGAGAGAGACTTTGAGATTTCACTCACCGGATCGAGTCAGTCGATTAAAAACATAATTGGTCGATTAACGTTTATTGCTTCACTCGCTTGCGGTTGATTAAAGATCTCGCAATAGAAAAAGGAAATCTGATTCCTTTTACAACCCAAAAGTATGCCATTGAAGATTCTCAAGTTACTTAGACTTACCTACAATGAGATTATCGAACTCTTGGCATTTATCGTCCCGATCAGTGTAATCATTTGTTTAATTAACGCTTCCAGAGTGAAGCCTAAATGTCTCTGTCGCCCAGATTAAAGACGCTCACAGATTTTTAGAAACTCATTTTGAAAAATATTATCCTATATTTCCTCTCCGCTTACGGAAAGTAAAAACGAACATTTGAAAGAAAGAAAAAAATACGCATACTTCTTTCAACCACGCCTCGAAAAACATTATGCAAGTAAGTAATTTTTATCGAAAATCGTTGAGAAAATCAGATTTGTTATTTTTTTATCATCTATGAGAGGGAGGTTGTAGTTAAACAGAAGAAAGAAACTACGAATTTAGGTACCTCCAATCAATTGCCAAAAAAAAAAAGAAAAGAAAAATAGCATATAATGATGTTAAAATGGATCAAACTTAATAAAAATAATGTTTTATCATCAAAATTTTTATGCTATTATTAAGAGAAAAGATCAAATTTTGTTGTTAATTTTTTTAAAATTTTTAATCTTTTCTAACTTGTTCGAAATTTTAATTAAAATTTCATTTTTTGTTTTCCGTCAGTGATTCACGCTATGTTTGCGTAAGACGATTATTAAGAAAATGGAGTCGGTCGATTAAAATGATTTTGGGGCGAGTAAATTTTTCCCTCGTTCTCGACCGCCGGCTGTGTGAATTCTTTTTCAAATCTCAAAGGCTGTGTGTGTGTGTGTGTGTGTGTGTGTGTGTGTGTGTGTGTGTGTGTGTGTGTGTGTTTCATTAAAAATGACAAACAAAGTATTATCATTAAGTTTTTTATATAATTATATAAGAAAAATTATTCGAACACATGAAAAATTATATCAAAACTGTAATGATAATAGCTTGTCTGTCATTTTTAATGAAACCTGTATAAAAGAGTGATTGTTGGCCAAATACACAATATATGTTAATAAATATGCAAGAATATCCTACTTTTAAAGCACAACTCGGAGTTTCATGTATTACGCAATCATCAGGTGCATATAATAAACTGTCCGTTTTTCGATTTGACTTTGTATTTTAGGTACTAGCATTACTTAAGGTCGTTATTAATTATAAATCTAGGGTGCGTTTTTTTTTTGTTTTTGTTTTTGTTTTTTTTTTGTTTTCATTTATTGTGTATAATTTAATTAAGTTCATATCAAAACCCAAAAAGGAAACTAAAGTTGTTGAATTTAAAAAAAAAAAAGAAAAGAAAAATTTATCGAAAATATTTTTAGAAGGCCGATTTCTTTATCGTAAGTTACGGGGTAGGTCGCTTATATTTGTTTTTAATTGTGATGAAGACGTCAAAAAGTAATTAAAATAATAACAATAAATAATAGGAGAGAAAAAATTGTAAATACGCATACTCGCACATGTCTACGGCTATATCGTGTTGAATACACCGGTTAAGTTAAGCAACATTGAGCCTGGTCAGTACTAAAATGTGTGATTATTTCGGAATAGCAGGTGCTGTAAACGTAAGGACCAAGAATGGTCCACCGGTCCTCCAGGTTTGGGGGTTGAGGTTTGGGGTTTGCGGGTTGGGTACAGGGCTAACAACCCTGCCCCGTAAAAAACAGTTTGTTACAGAAACAGCAACAAAAAGCTGCTGCCCTATGCACCATCTGGGTGTTATGGATAAATGATGATACTCACACATACAAATATATATATATATATATATATATATACGGTAAAAAAAAAGATAGGGAAAATCTCGAAGTAAAAATCTGATGAATCAAAATATATGTATATATATATATATATATATATTAAAATACTACATATATAGTCTATAGTATCTCAAATACTCTAGTTACAATGTACGTTTGATTTGCACTGTCAGTGAATCTCCATATAAACTTAAGTTTACTCTATATTTCAAATGAATCTCATATATACGATCCATTGGTAAAGGTGCTGTTAAAATGTCATATTGCTTTCTTTTTTTGTTAACATATCGGCTCCTTCTAGGATATACTGGACCCCTGCTATGCATTATTCTTGCAATAGTCTGATTAAACCAAATAATGGAGTATTGCTATGTCTGGAGCTGCCCAATCTTCACTTCCCTACCTTGATAGAGTTCAATAATAGTTCTGTATAAATTATTTGCTGAATCCGTCTTAATCACTATTTGCTGAATTCGTCTTAATTTCAGCATAACTTACTAACCCGTCTTCAGCACAACATAACTTACTATTTTCTGAACCCGGCTTCAGTTCAATCTAAAGTACTATTTGCTGAACCCATCTTCATAAGTATAAATGCCTATTCACCGAACATGTCTTCACTGCAGTATAAATAATATTAAATGTATCGATCTCTCTATTTATTGATCAATCAATTGTTCATGAATCAGACTGGTTTCTTGTGATGTCTTATCGAGGTGAAAAAGAATTCAGACGTTAAAATTAATCAACTGATCATTAAAAAAAACGTTTTACGTACTTGCTGCAATCGGAAAACTTAAATAGACTATTTCGTGTTGAATCGACCATTTCTGATTCTTATCTAAAACAAGTGCGTTTCTTCTTCTTCTTCTATGTGCCCTGTCCCTTCAGGACGTAGGCGATCATGGATCTCCACGTCTCCCTATCACTTGTGGCTCTTAGTATGTTTGCTCCTGTTGCTCCTGGCAACCCCCGTTCCGTCATCCACCTGATCAGACCCTGCAAATATGTTATCCGCTGCGTTTCTTACTTCCATGTTTAATATACCCTCACCGCCGGTGTGATCTACGGTCAGATCATGGTTATTTCCTGGCTTCCACAAGCCTTCTTGCAGTCAGTCATTTAAGTGCCACACGAGATACCCGCTTGGGCGATCATGTCTACTTCAGTTCATGACTGATTAAGCAGAAATTTTCCCAAAGTTGCGCTTTCTTTCTGTGACTATCAAAGTTATAGGAGTCTGTTCTGCTATTTAACCCATAGCTAAAGAAAAGAGATGGATTCATACCTTTTCCGAGGGAAGTGAATTTACAGAACCCGATTGGAATTCGAACTCAGCTCTCAAATTTCTTATGCCTAGCCGTTAATTATTACCTTATGCCATAATTAAATACTTCCTGCAGAAAAGTTTAGGAAAGATAACAATGAAAAAATTTATTAAGGGCTACAAATGACAGGAAATTGTGGAGAGCTATGAACGTCTACGTCCTAAAGGGACACAGCATATAGAAGAATTTCGAGATTGTGTATATGGATGGCAGAGTAATGTTTATGAGAGATAACAATGATAAAATTTATTAAGGGCTACAAATGACAGGAAATTGTGGAGAGCTATGAACGTCTACGTCCTAAAGGGACACAGCATATAGAAGAGTTTCGAGCTTGTGTATATTGATGGCAGAGTAATGTTTATGAGAGATAACAATGATAAAATTTATTAAGGGCTACAAATGACAGGAAATTGTGGAGAGCTATGAACGTCTACGTCCTAAAGGGACACAGCATATAGAAGAATTTCGAGCTTGTGTATATGGATGGCAGAGTAATGTTTATGAGAGATAACAATGATAAAATTTATTAAAAGTTAAAAAGGACAGAAAATTGGGATTCTTACATTAAGTAAGCTTGGCCACCCCTTATATATATATATATATATATATATATATATATATATAAGAACGCTCATGTAACGGTGTTTTTTTGATCGCTCACGAGACAAGGAATTTTTGAACGCGCAATATTTAAAATTAAAACGAATTATGGCGTTTTTATCCATGGTTGTATGAACCTAAGAGGTATTTCTTATTATGGTGACACTTAGTCATAATTTCCGTTCTTTCATTCAATAGTTTGTTTTTGTTTGGGAAAATCACATATTCTCTTTTCTTTTTGGCACAGTCTACATATTTTACCACCGTTGTAAGGTTTGACTAACAGAAATCATGGCTAAGTTTAACCATACGAAGAAATACATATTAGGCTCATACAATTAGGTTCATTATGGCGATAAAAACGCCATAATTAGTTTTCATTTTAGAAATTGTGCGTTCAAAAATATCCTGCCACGTGAGCGTTTAAAAACACACCATTACATGAACGTTCTTAAAAAGAAAAACAGTAAACGGTAAAATCAGTTATTAAAAATCGCCTGAAGACACCACTGATGGTAGGAACCTAGGTCCCGTAAAAACTCGTTTACAAATGGAAAATATTCAAAAGTTCTACTACAATATAATTGTATTGAACACTTTTTAATACAATTGTGCACTGGTCTAATCATATTAAGACCAAAAACTAAGTATTAAACAATCAATATATATATAGCTGCCGAATTTCGGCTCGGCTAACGAATTGAACTCACTCGGCAGCTGGTTATGAAGTCTGCCTTTCTCTGATATGCGCCGATAGCATAGGGGTTTGGGATTACAGTCTGAGTTTCAATCCCGGTTTGAAGCAAACGGTTTGTCTATCTGCATTAATAAGCTGCGAATGAGGCCTGTATGCGGATGATTATACGCTCTCACACCCTGATTGAGCACTCTGGAAGAATGGTAGACTTTGAAAAACAGTAGCTACTCTGGTATGTACGCATCGCTGATTCAATAATGAATTAGAGTACCCTGGCTATATACACGCTAAAAAGTCTGTTTTCTTCTACCGAGTGCCCATAGCCCAGAGGTAGAATCGTCGACTGACGCCAATTCGGTCGGGTTTCAATCCTGGGTTAAAAGCAATTGGAGTCTAACCGTACTGATGAGCTGTCATACAGCGAAACAGATCTGTCTGCGGATGACTATGTATATATTATCCTACGTTTTATAGCACGACTCGTAGTTTCATGCACTATGCAATCATCAAGTGCTTATGAACTGACTGTCTCGGATTTGAAGTTTTTGTTCTCGCATTAATCATGGTAGTTATATATTTTCATGCTATGATGCTGTTTCTTAATTTAATAATTTAATTTGATTTGGATTAAAACTTAATCATAAAACGGAAAAGTAAAACCTTATCGTTTAAATTAAAACTTAAATTAATATTTTTGTGCAGTTTTTATTTTCGGGAAAAACGAAAGGCATTAAGTAAATGTAATTAAAATCATGAATAAATAAATAAAACTAAGAGTAAATAAATAAATTAATAAGTAAATAAAAATGCGGAGGGGAATTTATGCTATTCCGGGTCAACATATTTGAATAGATATTTATTTTTATATTTGTATGTGGTCCTCAATTCACTTCTTCTATTTAGTAAATTAGAGTTATTCACGTGTTTTAAGATAACATGTTTTTTTCTAAAAGGTATAAATTACACCTAATTTCTTTTCTAAGGTTTGGTTTTTGCGATGATATACAAGGTATTGATTGTTTTTTAATTGTTGTACATATGTGTGTGTGTGTGTGTGTGTTTGTGTGTGTGTGTGTGTGTGTGTGTGTGTGTGTGTGTGTGTGTGTGTGTGTGTGTGTGCGGGGTTCTTCTATTAGACAAACAGACTTGTTTTTATATAAATATATAATGGTAGACTTTGAAAAACAGTAGCTTCTCTGGCATCCACGCATCGTTCATTCAGCAATGAATTAGAACACTCTCAGCTATTGGGCGTGTATAATGATAATATACGCGCTGAAAAGTCTGCTTCCTTCTACCGAGCGCCCATAGCTCAGAGGTAGAATCGCCGACTGACGCCAATTCGGTCGGGTTTCAATTCTGAGTAAAAAGCAATAGGCTGTCTAATTGTACTGATGAGCTGTGATACGGCGAAACAGAACTGTCTGCGGATGACTATATATATATATATATATATATATATATATATATATATATATATATATATGATGTGAGCCGAAAGCTTAGAACCAAATTAATAAAAAATTATCCAAATGTTGGAGAATTTTTGTCTTTATTTTCAACTGAAATTAAAGCCAAAATACGACGTTTAGAATGGCTCATGATTAAACAAAATAGACATTCATTGACTATATGTTTAGCAAATATATATATATATAAACCATCCGTAGACATGCCTGTTTCGCTCTTTAGTGCAGCTAGATTAACCGTTTGCCTTAAGCCGGGGCTGAAACCCGACTGATTTCTCAGCGGTTTCATCCACCAGGCCATTGGTGCACGTCAGAGGAAGGCAGATTTTATAGCATGTAATGTTCTACAAAATGTAAATACTCCAGCAGTCGAGAGTATTCCATCTTGTAACCACACCGAACGGGCGTTCTACACGGCAATCAGAGAACACAGCGTAAAGCCATAAATAACTGCTGTTTATGAAATTTTCCTTTCTCTGTGATGGTCAATCGGCTAGCGAGAGCATAAATAAACCATCCGCAGATTAGCCTGTTTCGCTGTATGATAGCTCTTTAGTGCGACTAGATAGCATCTTTTAAATAAAACACACACACACACACATATATATATATATATATATATATATATATATATGTTTCATTTTTTTAAAAAAAATGTCCGGTCTGTTTAATTTCCATAATATTTTTTCCAATTTTCGGATAAGGTACAGTGTACTGCACCCGAAGTTGTCGATGAACTGTCCGAAGATTCATATTTTGTCATTTTTGTTCAAGAAACTTCGACTTTAGCAATCATTATCAAGAACCGATGTAGTATCTCAAACGTAATTAGAATTTTTTGTCTACATTGTGGTACTATTGACAGTAGTATCCCGAGTAATTTCAAAACTTGATCCCCATATGGCAAGCGGTGGCGATGGAATCCCGGTGATAGTCCTTAAGAAATGTGCTCCTGAACTCTCCCCTGTCCTCTCTAAACTATATAACTACTGCCTTTCTGCTTCCTGTTTTCCTGCATGTTGGAAGTCCTCTTCAGTCGTTCCTGTATTTAAGAACTGTGGTGAACCCTCGGACCCATTCAATTATCGCCCTATCAGCCTTCTACCAATTTTCGGGAAAGTGTTCGAGGCCATAATTAATGCTGAAATAGTTCAACATCTTACTGCCCACAAACTCTACTCTGACAGGCAGTATGGCTTCCGCTTTGCCAGGTCCACGGCCGAAATGCTAACAACCAATACGGAGTACATGCTCCAGGCCCTTGATGAGTGAGGCGAGGCTCGTACTGTTGCTCTGGACATCTCCAAGGCTCTTGACAGGGTTTGGCACTCTGGCCTTCTATGCAAGCTACGGGGTTACGGTGTTACCGGACGCTTGCTTGATCTAATCCAATCTTTTTTAAATAACCGCAAACTGAAGGTCGTCCTGAATGGGACATGCCTCTACATCCTACAGCACAAATGCTGGTGTCCCTCAGGGCTCTATCCTGGGCCCGACGCTTCCTTATTTTCATCAATGACCTCCCAGATGAAATCAAGAGCCAAGTAGGCATCTACGCAGATGACACCACAATTTACTCCCACATCAGTAAGAAACCCGTCGTGGCGGACAAACATAAACTTGCTGCTAACCTTGAACGGGATCTACACTCTGTGGTGAATTGGGGCAAGAAGTGGCTTGTCAATTTCAATGCGTCTAAGACCTAAACTGTTGTCTGTCAATCATCACAGGCAACCTCTCCTGCCTCCCATAAGCATGGACCAAACGAGTCTCTCCCTGAGAGCAATACACTGCACCCCTCGGCCTTACCCTCTCTTCTGATCTCAAATCCACTGCTAAGAAGGTTGGGTCACTGTGTCGGGTCAGGATGTTTTTCCCACCTGAATCTATTCTGCATATATACAAATCAACCATTCGTCCGTGCATGGAATACTGCTGCCATATATGGTCAGGCGCCCCTGCTGTTCATCTCAGTGTTCTCGGCAGGCTCCAAAAGAGAATCAGTAATGTGACAGGTACCGATTTAGCGGCTCGACTACAGCAACTTCCCCACCGACGAGATGTGGCCTCCCTTTGTCTGTTCGATAAATACTTTCATGGCTTCTGCTCCAATGAACTTAAGTCACTGGTGCCTCTGCAACAGGTGTTTACTCGTGCAACCAGGTTGGCAACTGGGTCCCACCCATTCACAGTTAGATTAACCAAATGCAGACGACAATTCTACTCCTTCAGCTTCTTCTCTCGCACTTCCCGCCTGTGGAACTCGCTTCCCATATTCTTGCTTTCCTGACGGTTACAACCTACAGGAATTTAAATGCAATGTCAATACTCATCTATTAAACCACTTGACTCTAGTTCTTTCCCCACCCCGTATATCCTTTCCTTTCTCTTCACCTTTGAAAATGTCATCACACCTATATTCCCATCCTTCACTTGTTCCTTTCTAACTGGTTGATCTTCCTCTTCACTCTCTTCTACTTAATCTTTTTACTCTTATGTAGCCCCCTGCACATCAGTGGCATTACCGCCTTGCTCGAGGTGATACGATAAAAGAAATTTGGGGAAGCTGGACATTTGAAATCCTCTAGCATTACATTTTGTGTAAAGGCCACACACTAACAATGCTTGCGAAATTAGACGGAAGAAACTTCTCGGAAACCGTTGATGATTGATGGTTAGCAGTCTGGTTATTCATATATATATATATATATGTGTGTGTGTGTGTGTGTGTGTGTGTGTGTGGATTAGTTATGAGTTCTTAGAGAAAATGTGGTATTATGGTAACTGTACTAAGAATAGCAAGTTAGACTGTGCTTTTTCTAACTTGTATAACCAAGTTAAAACTTAGAAGATATGATAGAGATTTTAAGAGAAAACATGAACAAAATATTGTTAGCAGTCGGACCGTGAAGCCTAGTCTAAAATCTCACTCTTGTTGATATCTCTAAGAGTGGCTTCTTTGGAGACGATACTAGCATGTGACACCACTGTAAAGTGTCTGAAAACCATTCCAAAGGTTGACCAAAAACCTTTTGGTTAAATTATATAGAAGGAACTTCCCGGAGGCTGTTTGTGCCAGTATCACTTTATAAGTCATCGTGACCAAGGTGCTGAGCGTACTGGTTAAAAGTTGCTTAATACAATGCACTCGAATCATCTTATCACAAGACATAACAAACTCAAATGTGCCTTATCACAAGACATAAACAAACTCAAATGTGCCTTATCACAAGACATAAACAAACTCAAATGTGCCTGAGGTGGTGTCTGCAATAGGGATTATCAGAAAGCATGCAGCCCATACTCAGTCATACCGAAATGCTTATTTGTACAACTGAACCAAAATCTAATTTCTTATTGTGCGTAATTTTTCTTAAATGTATATGCGAAATTGTAGTTTATATCTGCTTTTATGTACCATAAGGCTTCAGGGCGTGAGCGATCATGGTTCGCAGTTACTGCCTCTCCTTTGTAACTCTTAGTAAATTTTGTCTTTTTGTTATCTCCCTCAAACTTTGTTCCCTCATGTCAAACTCGCTAGGTAGGTTATGCGTTGTTTACCTCTGTTTCATTCTGTCCTGTGAGTATTTAACTTTCTAAGCCCTCTTTCTCCAATAAGTGCCGTAGAAAGTTCAATTTCAACTGTCCCTTTTCTTTTTTTTTTCTTCCTATTTTCTCTAAAACTTCGTCGTTGCTCACATGTTCGGTCCATGGCATTCTCAGCGTGATTCTGTAGAATCACATTTCTTTTGCTTCAAGTTTCTTCTTCATCTGTTACGAGATTATCCAGCATTCACTAATAAACGTTGTTTTTTTTCTGCCATTGCCTCTGAAATTTCGTCTTGCTCACATATTCGGTTCATGATATTTGCAACATCCTTTTGTAGAACCACATTTTTGTTGCAACAATTCCCTTCTTTATCAGTGGGATTGTCCAGCATTCACGCATGTGTGCTTTTTGCTGCCATTGCCTCTAGAACCTCATCGTTGCTCATGTGTTCGGTTCATGGTACTTTCAGCATGTTTCTGTAGAACCACGTCTCTGTTGCTTCAAGTCTCTTCTTCATGTTCGGTCCATGGTATTCTCTCTTCCTTATGTAAAGTAAAAATGTTTTTTTTTGTTTCTCTTTTCTCTAAATCTACGTCGTTGCTCATATTTCCTTACAGGTCGTTCGTATTCTCATCATCCTTCTGTAGAACGTTTTATGTATTATCGACAATTTAAAGGTTAGGGGTTTTATCACAGTTAAGAGCATAGTTGTGCTAATATCCGAGCACCTACCGATGTTTAAAGTAAGTTTAGTCGCCACCGTGTTCTTTGTACCAGAAACGGCTAGACTTTAAAAAATATCTACAATATAACCGGTCCTTTTGTTTGTCAACTACGAAGCTCAGAGTGGATAAAACTATTGACTCGATGAGTCTCATGATTATTTAAACGCATTGGTGGTCGGACCGAATTCTTTGATGCCAGTCAGCTAAGAAATCAATATCTGGCATCTCCAGACACTTCTCGACTGCTGCCAAGGGGAAGTGGCCGCTTTTGGTCAGTTTTTCGTCTGATCAATCGTTCTGGAAGGGTTCCGTAAGACAAAGCAGATCCAACGCCTTCTACTTTTAACAACGTGATTGCTATCGGCTGTATTTTTCTTTTGTGAAATTACAGAGACTTACCATATTTATAAGACCAGAACAGGATGTGGTGTCCAGGTATTATTCGTTGTCCAATGCGCTCGAATTATGGACAGGAAGATGCTCGCCGAAGGCTCAAGCCGTACAAGGGACGAGATAAATTTCAATAAGCAGTCTTTAAAAACATTGCACTAAAACAGACATCTTATATACCTAAAGATGCAATGTCTCTTTATTCATAGAACTTAATAGATCACACACACACACACACACACACACACACACACACACACACATATATATATATATATATATATATACTGTTGAATATAACAGACAATGAATGTCTCTTATGTTTAATCATATTTTAGCTTTAATTTCAGGTGAAAATAAAGACAAAAATTGTCCAACATTTGGATATTTTTTTTATTATGCTAGTTCTAAGCTTTCGGCTCACATGAGCCATCTTCAGAGAGGTTACAGGAACGTTAACATAAAGATATCCAAAGACATCTGTTGACATAAAACATTGCTATGCAACGATAACAGTCACCGAGCAGACGCAGTTCGTAAATTTGTAATGCGGTTCTATGACGTCACATCGAATAGACTTACCTGTCACCTTTCTGATCAGAGTTCAATTAAACAACATTTCTTAGAAAAAGATAGCCATATAGGTAATATTAGACAGATTTTAGTCGATAACACAATAATACACACTCATACACACAGTAAAAAGGACCTTCAGATATTGGAGGCCATCTACATTAAGTCAAAACAACCCACACTTAATAAAATCACCTTTCAATCTGGTCACAACACATTACATTGCGTTTAGACATATGGTTCTGTTAACATTTCGGTCTCTCATGCGGTCTTTATTATTAGTATTAGTATTATTATTGTTACTATTATTTTTTATATTTTCTATTATTATTATTTAGTTAGTTATTTAATTTTTATTATTTTTATTACTATTATTAATTTAAGGTTTTTGAATATTAGTTTCTTTATTATCATGTTATTATTACTAACAATATGTTTTATATAATAATATAATATTATTATTATTATTATAACGATTAAAATTAATAAGAAAAAATAATTCACTTTTTTAGCGAAAATTCAACCCCTAATTTTTATTTTTGAATGTCATGCATCTAAAAATAGAGAACTAAAAATCCAAGTCAAGATTTACTGACTTCCTTAACTACTGTTTTTGTAAATCTAGGCCAAGGCCGTCACGTGACGCTAAGATTTAACACTGTTAAGTTAACCTTCTTTTCTCTATTTTTTCTTTTTCTCTTTTTTCTTCTTTCGTTTGTACTTGACTTTTTCTGGATAAATTTGACCTATTCATTGTTGTATGAATTTTGGTCTGACGAACAGTCGATAAGAGAGTCACGAAATATTATATTACCAATAGGTTTATAAAAACATCCAACTTATATATATATATATAACCGGTTCTTGTACAATTCTCGAAATTAATCAACTTTGAGTCTCGTCAGAACGTAGATGTGTAACCGACTGGGAATATAAGGTGCTGTCCGTTCGGATGCGCAGGTTGTTTGGCTTACAGCCATATCACGTTGAAATACCAGTTCTCGTGCGATCACCGAAATTAAGCAATGTCGCTAATGATGCTGTAAGCTTGAATACGTGGTTGATGTAACTGATAACGGCTCGGAATTGGAAATCCGAGAGAAGAGTTCAAATTCCAGTCGTGTTTATCATTCTCAGTCAGTCAGTTAAGTGCCATACGTGATACACGACTGGGCAGAAGATTATCCCGCAGTAGGTTGCCATTACTTTCTGCGGTAGACTGGTTGCCGACCAAGGCTATAGAACCCAATCTGTCCTGCTATTTAACCCATAACTGGATGGAATGGGCGGATACCAAGGGTATTTGCTCGTAAGTGAATACAATGAATTCGGGTGGAATTCGAACTCGGCTCCCCGATTTCTCGTTCCGAGCCGATATCCAATGCACCACAACGATACACTTGAGAAAGATATAAATCCACCTTTTTATCTCTCTTTAGCTATAGGTTAATTGGAACTGGTCTTGCTAAATCATTATTATTGCAAAAGTATAAAACATAAAAAGTATAAAATATAAAAATATTTCCTGCCTTTAAATAATGTTAAAAAAGTAGATAAACCGTAGAAAAATAATTTCTTTCATAAGCTTAAATCGCTAATATTGCCAAAAGAACCATTCCAAATACTAAACGTATTTTCTGGTTTTAAATAACCTGTAAAACTTTGATAAACCATATAAAACGAATTATTCAATCAATCGTTGAGAAAGCACATTGGTAGGCCCGAAATTTACGTTTTTTAACATCTTTTTTATAAACTTTTTGATTTTTTATAAACTTTTTGCTTTTTTAACATCTTTTTATTTTTAAACATCTTTTCACATCTTTTTAACATTTTTTAAATTTTTTAACATCTTTTTAACATCTATTTGATTTTTTAACATCTTTTCCAATAATGCTTCCGTATCATTGGAAAATACTATTATTTAATCATCTATATAATCTTTTGTTGTTTTTCATCATTCGAATTTCTTTCGTAGATCCAAATCGTTAATATCTCTAAAAGTTTTTTTTTTACTTCTGAAAGTATTTTCTGGCTTTAAATAGCCTGTAAAAGGTTGATAAACCGTAGAAAACGAATCAGTCAATCAATCGTTATTATTATTGCTGCTATTATTATTATTTGTAGAATAGCTGTTACAATTCTCGTATAATCTCATAGTTTCTAGTTAGTAATATCGTAAGAAAAACACTTGAACAAATTATTAGTGAAATAAAAGTTTAATCATATGAGGGACATGGATTAATAATACAATAATATCGGATACCGTAGTTCAGCGCGTCGATGCGTACGCCTCAACGTCACGCTCTGAGACCTATTTTGAGCACACTGGTGCTATGAGCAACCGTTCTACAGGGGCCCGACAATATTTTTCGGACATTTGAAAAAAGTACGTCAAGGTGGTTACTAGTGCCAAAAATTTTTGAGATTGTAAGTACGTAGTTGAGGAGTGAAAATCCACTACTAGTGTAATCATTTTTTAGTTTGGCTTTGATAATTTTAGTTTCTTGTGATTTTTGCGAAAACTTGCGCGACACTATTTTTCGGACATGACAAAAAATCCTATTTTATTAAGAGCTAAGTTCATGTATATGTTGCTGTATGCAAATTTTCTGCTTGTACACTTAGCTGTCATTATTAGAATCAATTATCTGTTCTATTTTACTGGCAAAACAATTAAGCTTAATGAGGTAAAATGCATTCAAAAGAAGTCGTTTGTTTGGCACGGAAGAAAAAGCGGGATGATGGCCTCAACATCAGAAGGATCGCCATGGATTTGAAGCTGTCGAAATCAACGGTCGAATACATGCTGAAGACAAACTCCGAGCGGAAAAAGAAGAGAAGACGGAAAAGATCAATTGGCAAGAGGACTGAAAGGAGAATGAAGAGGACTGTGACACGGCTTTTGACATCTGGAGAAAAAGTTACAGCAAGAAAAGTAAAGGAGAAATGTGAATTGGATGTAAATGTCCGAACAGTACAAACAACGCTGCATAGGATTGGAAGTATGCAAAGGCTAAGAAAAAAATTACACTAACAAAGAAACACAAAGGAGCAAGACTGGAGCGTGCTAAAAGGTGGTTAACAAAGCATGTTGACTTTAAGAAGGTTATATTTACTGATGAGAAGCGTTTCAAGTTTGATGGGCCCGATGGATGGTGTACTTGGTCGAGAAGGGCTGAGCCTGCTGTACTGAACAAACGACAGATGGCAGGAGGAGGAGGAGGAGGAGTTATGGTTTGGGGTATGAGCTTTGCTAATGGAAACATATGGTTGGAGTGGCTGAAAGGACGACAGAACAGCGAAAGCTACAAACAGTTGCTGGACGAGAAAGCCCTACCAAGGATAAGAAGAGAGATAGGGAATGATTTCGTTTCTACAGCAAGACAATTGCAGCATCCATGTGTCAAAACTCATGAAAGAATGGATGGCTAAAGTGAATATGACTACTTTGGAATGGCCTGCAAAAAAGCACAGATCTAAATTTAATAGAAAATGTTTGGAAAATGCTTGCGGATGGACCTGAAATAACGAAAGAGGCTCAACTATGGGAACGGATACTAGATGCCAAAAAACAACTAATAGAAACACGTAGAGATGTTATTGTGCATATGTTTGATCATTATAAAGAGAGATTGATAAAAGTTATTGAGAAGAAAGGTGATATTACAGACTATTAACAGTTTTTCAACGATGTCCGAAAAATAATGTCGCGTGTGTTTTGTAAAAAATGATGAAAAATAAATATTTTTCCTTACCTAATCGATTTTCTTCCATTTTTATTACAAGGTATTGTCTTTATATGTTTATGCTATTCTATTGAAGGAATTTCGCCACTCTATAGTACTCGGAAAGTCGAATACTAAAGTGTCCGAAAAATATTGTCAGGCCCCTGTATATGCCAGACTCTAGTTGGAAGAATGTTGTCTATAGACAGAACGTCAACATTTCCAACAAATTACCTATTGAAATGTTAATCGTTCTCTAAGTCTGATTCAAATTGGTTTCGAACAACTGTCAGGGCTTCATCAGTAGAAACTCTGGCAAACAGGTTTACCACATCCAAGCTTATCTGACTGTTATAGATGGTAGCCCTTTGGATCAATTCAACTATGTGCTCTGAGTTTCTAACATAGGATGAGGACTTGCCTATTAGTAGTTTGAGAAAATTCTGTCTCTTGCTCAGTAGATTTCAATAATGTGCCTGAAGATTACTAGAGAGTAAGCCCAAAATTATCCACACTTTTGCCATAGCATATCTTTGAATTTGTCGCACTGCATTCAGCTCATGCATGTTTATAGTTAGTACTATTGTGATCACGGGATCAAAGTTTGAGCTTAACTGCACCAGTATACCATGTAGATGCTTGCCCTCTCTGGTGCACTGCATTCTGCTCATGCATGTTTATAGTTGGTACTATTGTGGTCACGGGATCAAAGTTTGAGCTTAACTGCACCAGTATACCATGTAGATGCTTGCCCTCTCTGGTGCACTGCATTCTGCTCATGCATGTTTATAGTTGGTACTATTGTGGTCACGGGATCAAAGTTTGAGCTTAACTGCACCAGTATACCATGTAGATGCTTGCCCTCTCTGGTGCACTGCATTCTGCCCATGCATGTTTATTGAAGGAATTTCGCCACTCTATAGTACTCGGAAAGTCGAATACTAAAGTGTCCGAAAAACATTGTCAGGGCCCCTGTACTCATAGCCAATATGGACAAGCCTATGTTCAAGATTTAGAGTAAAGAAAGCCCGTCGCCTTTCTTTCTGGTTTTTTTTTTTTTATCATTTCATTCCAAGCAAGGCGGGAACCTTCATTAAAACGCAAGGGGTTACAGTGAGAGAAAAGATTGGGTACAGAGGGTAATGAGGAAAAGATGAAAGTCGGACATAATTGAAGAAAATAGATGTCAATTGACACTGCATTTAAATTTTTTTAAGATTGTAGCTATCTGAGAAGCAAGTAAACAAAAGAAAGTTTCACAGATGGGAAGTGCGAGAAAAGAAACTGAGAGAGTAGAAGTGTCAATTACATTTAATTTTCTACGCAACAATTCTCATCACATATGGAATTTTTCGAAAATCAAAATCAACATGACGATTTAAATAAAGGTTCTTCCATGAATTTTTATTTAATTTTAATAAAACGCGGGACGAATTAATCGTGCCTGGAAAAAAAATTAACGAAAGAATAGTGAGCATAACCCATGCTGGGAAGTGGATTTGGTGACTAAAAAAATAATTTGATCTTGTATTTGGCCCACAAAAATGCATATTAACAAGCAAAATAGTGGTATAGATATTTCTGGTCCCTGTGATATGAGTGTATGAGACTCACCACTATTTATAAAGATATCATTTTGCTTTAAAAATAAAAAGGCAGGGGAAAAGAAAAAACAAAAACGGAAAATTCTTTTCTGCCTAATGAAAGCACAACGAAAAAGCTTTTGTTCCACCTGAGGAAAATGTCTCTTTTTTTTCCCTTCCTCATCTCACACAGATCAATGATGAGAACAAAAAAAAAAAAATGAGTCATACAATTTTACCAATCAGAACGGGCAGAGAGCCAAAGATGTATGGGAATCGAAATCAGTTACAGTGTCGGTAAGGCTCATTGCCACAAGTATATACAACCTCAAAAAGGTACACATAGATGTAGGTATATATTTGGAGTATGGTAAATTTTCGTTTTAAATCCCGTCGCTTTTTCCCTTCAAATTTATCCAGAATAGCATTATCTCTGTGCAAATGTATATGCTGAACTCAAATCAACTGTTAGTTATTGAAGAAATTTACCTTTTTTTTATCTAAATGTCCATTAAAAAAAAAACGAACTATATCTTGCAGTTTTTCTCTCCCGTAACTCTTACGAAGTCATGTAATTAACTGCAGAATGACGGACTGCGTAATGCAACTAATTTTGGCAGATTTTTGCTTGATTTTTCTTCATTTACTGATACTTCCGGCGATGTACTTCCGGGAATTAAAGTAATGCGCTGTTCTATTTCTACGCTTATTGCTCTCAAAACCAGATGTACATCGCCGGAAGTTTCAGTAAAGGACGAAATTCGACCAAAATTGCTGCCTACGTAGAACGTCATTCTGCAGTTAATTACATGACTTCGTGAGAGTTAAAAACAGGAAGAGAAAAAGTGCGAGATATAGTTAGTTTTTTTATGGAGTTGCAGAGTAAAAAAAGGAAGTATATATATCGGGAGTATATCGCTTTTCAAAGCAACCAATTTTCTTAGACCATTATTTTGATAATCGTCGTAAGTTTAATTCCCGCTGTTTACCCCAACCATTGCAGCGTCGTCTACTTCTTCTATGTGCCGCATCCCTTCAAGATGTAGACGATCATGCCTCTCCACAATTTCTCATCCTTTGTATCTCTTAATAAATTTTAATTTTTTGCTATCTCTCCTAAGCCCTTGTACTGACATCCAGTTACATAAGCTCATTCTTATTCTATGTGCTGTGTCCCTTCAAGACATAAACGTACATGGCTCTCCACTACTTCTTGTCGTTTGTATCTCTTAATAAATTTTAACTTTTTGCTATCTCTCCTAAGCCTTGTTCCGACATCCAGTTACACAAACCCGTTCTTATTCTATGTGCCATGTCGTTTCAAGACGTAGGCGATCATGGCTCTCCACAATTTCTCGTCCTTTGTATCTCTTTTGACTTTTTGCTATCTCTCCTAAGCCATGTTCTGACATCCATTTACATAAGCTCGTTCTCATTCTATGTGCCGTGTTCCTTCAGGATGTTGATGATCAAGGCTCTGCACAATTTCACGTCCTTTGTACCTTGTAATAAATTTTATCTTTTTGTTATATCTCCTGAACCTTGTCCTGCTATTCATATACACAAGATCGATCTTCTTCTTCTATATGCTGTGTCTCTTTAGGTTGTAGACGATCATGGCTCTCCACAGATTCCTTTTCTTTATTATCTGTGAATTTCGATGACTTCCTAGGAAAAATGATAGTAGAGTATGATTTTAAGGAGAGCCATGATTGCGCACGACATGAAGATTTTAAGACAATTGTGAATTCGAATCTGTCAAAACTGTAAAAGGAAACAACTCAACTCTGTTTCCTATGAATGCGTGGCAATTCACAGATATTAAAGAAAAGGAATCTATGTAGAGCCATGATCGCCTACGTTCAAAAGAGAGAAAAACATATTTGAAATTCAAAATCGATGGTACGGCAACAGGAAACCATAGGCTCATCTTTCTTGAGAAGACATGACTCTCCACAAATTTCTCTTGCCATGCACTCTACTATCATTCATAAGAACTCATGGCAATTCTCAGAAATAAAGAAAAGTAATTTGTGGAGGATCATGATTGTCTACTCCCTGAAGAAAGAAACAATTCTAAGTTCAAAATCGTTGATATGGCAACTGGAAACCATTCTACTATCCTAAGAACTCGTGGTAGTTCTCAGATAGTAAAGAAAAGGAATCTGTACAGAGCCATGATTGACTACGACATGAAAAGAGAAAGACAGTTCCAAATTCAAAACAGTTAAAACAGAATCAGGAAACCACTGTAGTTTATTTATTAAGAAGTCATGGCAATTGAGACATAATAAAGAAAAGGTTATTTGTGGAGAGCCATTATCGCTTGCGACGTGATGAGAGAAAGACAGTTCTGGATTCAAAAACGCTGAAACGGCAGCTGGAAACTACTCTACCATCTTTTCTAAAAACTCATAGCAATTCTCAGATAATAAAAAAAAGAAATCTGTAGAGAGCCATGATTGTCTAAGTTCTGAAAAAGAGACAGAAAGTTCTGGATTCAAAAACGCTGAAACGGCAGCTGGAAACTACTCTACCATCTTTTCTAAAAACTCATAGCAATTCTCAGATAATAAAAAAAAGAAATCTGTAGAGAGCCATGATTGTCTAAGTTCTGAAAAAGAGACAGAAAGTTCTGGATTCAAAAATGCTGGAACGGCAACTGGAAACTACCATCTTTTCTAAAAACTCAGCAATTTTCAGATAATAAAAAAAGAAATCTGTAGAGAACATGGTTGTCTAAATCCTGAAAAGAGACAAAAAGTTCTGAATTCAAAATAGTTGAAAGGACCACTGCAAATCACACGACCATCTTTACCAAAAAGTCATGTTAATTCACAAATAACAAAGCAAAAGATACTGTGGAGAGCTATGATCGACTTTGTTTCGGAATAGAAAAGATACTTCTGAATGCAAAACCGTGTAGACGATAACCGGAAACAACTTTTCTATATTTTCTAAGGTGTCATTTGACTTTTTAAACTTTATTTATATACGTTACAGCTTAATCTAAGCACAACCGACTATTAAAGAAAAAAAAATGTTCGCAGATTTTGACGTCCTACTGTAGTCATTTTTGCATCATACATGCACTGTAAGTCGATCTCTCCCTTTAGAGCCAATTCACATATTTACATTTAAAATAAATATAGCGTCTCGCAAATATAGGGTGATCCAATAACTTGAACCGATTTTAAATGTAAATTAGGTTTAAGCGTCTAATGATTTTTTTCAACTTCTTTTAGATTTAACAATCTCACTCTTTGGCAATTTCAGCCATTGAAGGATTAAGAATCGAACAACGTATTAAAATTATATGAAGCCTATTACGAAAATGGATGTTCAGACAGAAATGCATTTCGGGTGCTTCACGAATATTTTGGTCAATATAACCGACCAACTGATAGTGCAGTTGTTCATTTGGGCTGATGAAAACCCAAGGCAGATTGTTGAAAAGACACTGTATTTGCAGAAGGTCACTGTTTGGTGTGCAGTTTTTGATAGTGGAATCATTAGGTCGTATTTCTTCGAAAATGATGCCAGGATTTTTGTTAAGGAGTCAGATGAGCAATACCGTGCCATGGCAACCAACTTTTTATGGCCTGAATCAAATGCTATGGTTGTCGAAGATTTGTGATTCCAACAGGACTGCGCCAAATGCTACACAGCCAATGCAACAGTGACTTTATTAAATGAGAAGTTCCCAAGTCGCATCATCTCTCGAAACAGTGATGTCAATTGGCCACCACGATCGTCCGACTTGACACCTTTAGATTTCTTCCTTTGGGGTCATCTCAAAAGTAAAGTCTATGCCAACAAGCTAACAAGAATTCGACAGCTAATGGATAAGATAATAAGGCATATTAGTGAGATCGAGGAGCAACCATGCAGAGGCGTCATCAACAATTTTGACCATCGAGTGGAGGTGGGTTGCCGAAGCCTTGGCGGACATTTAGGCGATATTATTTTTCACACATAATTACCATGACTCAAATAATATGATTCAGAAGTAAAATCAATAAGATTTCACAAATAACAGTTTTATTTATTGCTAACTTTGATCCGTTCTTAATAGAACGCCCTATACATACTTAATTTAAGGGTACAGTTTTACATCATTCGTAGATTCAGGGGCAGTACATACTAACCCCAATCGGCTGAAGGTATTCAAACCTTTTTAGGGCTCTGGATGGGGTTTTGTGACGCTCACTATCTTATCAACATTTGCTATTTTTTTTTTTTGCCTAAATTTATATCAGTTACAAATTAAACTAAGCACAACTTTCTCATAGAGTGATGAAAGGTTTTCGTGGCTTTTGACGTCATTTTAGATTCTTTTCTTTGATTTCGTCCAAATCCACCAATTTGTTGTGAGTTCAATACCTGACTACAGCAGTGGTGAACAAAAACCTAGAGAGTTGAGCTAAGGGGTGATAAATAAAACATCCGGAAGTGGCAACTAGGTCTCACCGTTTTAGTCTTGAACTGGTTCTATGTATAGGATACAATTCCTATATCATCCATCAACCAACTAAAGAAACATGAGATAAATAGCACACCCGCAAAATCAGATTCAAACGACCAACATTTGGGAAAAACCCAAGTAAAATTGCACACCGGCAAAAGAGGATTAAAACGGCTAAAAGCTTTTCTTTTTCACAAGTCAGTGTGAAAAGCAATATTCTGGATCCTGATTGGTTGACAAATCGAAAATTTCAAATAAAGTCAAAGAAACATTTTCTTTCACATCTAAAGAAAAAAAACGAACTGGAAGCCTACCACGTCATGAGATTTCGATATTTAAGAATGGCTTTTGACTGGTTACGACAGTCAGTCAACGGGTCAATGAGAGACAGCAGTCGATCGATCCGTCAGTGAAGCAAGCAGTCTATCTGTCAGTCAGCGAGTCAGGAGCGACAGTCAGCCACGCCAGTCAGCCCGAGAGGTGCAGTGTCAGATACGCACAGTCCGATAGGCGCCGACATCAAAGAGACCAGTGCCGACAAACAAGTCCGTCGCTAACTCAACCGCTACGAATAAGAAAAAGGAAGAAAGCAACTGCCATAAGATATCTTCAAAGGTCGTAAAACTTTTCACATCTCTCATCAGCCAGAAAGGAGACACAGACTTTCTGATTTAAGTAGACTGATTCATCGTTTTACACACACATTCTACCTATTACTACTATCTCCATTTGACTCTCTCCCTCCCTTCAGGAATTCTCATTCACACTCCTTTTCACTGTAAATTGAAACACTTTCCTTTTCCACCTACTTAGCGGCTGTCACATAAAAAGGAAAGAAATATTATGCTACTACTCTGTTTAATTACAGACTCAAGACAGACATTTTTATCTTCAACCAACATTCACTCAAATCCAAAAGACACTTTTCTATCAAACAAAAGATACGAAGAATTGTACAAATTTCTTTATACTGTATATATATTGTCAAAAACAATATTTTCATATTTTTATACAACATTTCTTCTTTCGTTGTCTTTTCTTGAAATTTGGTTTGTGTTTTGTGGACCAGATATAAATTTTAATGCTTCTAAAACGAAGCTACTCTCAATTAACCATCATCGACAATCTCACCTACCTCCCATTAGCATAGACCAGGCTTGCTTCCCAGAGAGTAAAACACTACGCCTCCTTGGTCTCACACTTTCAGCGGACCTCAAATGGAATGACTATATCGAATCCATTGCTAAATCCGCTGCTATGAAAGTCGGTTCTCTGTGTAGGGCCCGGAAGTTTTTTCCATCTAAATCTATGCTGCACATTTATAAATCTACCATCCGCCCGTGCATTGAATACTGCTGCCATATCTGGTCGGGTGCCCCTGCTGTTCTTCTCGGACTTCTCGATAAGGTTCAGAGGAGGGTCTGTAATGTGATAGATACCGACTTGGCAGACCGCCTGCAGTCTCTCTCCCACCGGCGCGACGTGGCTTCCCTGTGTCTCTTCTATAAATACTTTCACGGCTTCTGCTCCGATGAACTTAGATCACTGGTGCCCCCTAAATACGAATTTGAACGAGATACTAGATTAGCAACTAGATCCCACCCTTTTACAGTGAAACCGATAAAATGCAGCCGTAACTTCTACTCCAACAGTTTCTTTCCTCGCACTTCCCGACTGTGGAATTCTCTTCCACACGATTGCTTCCCCGACAGCTACAATCTCCAGGAGTTTAAATGTAAGGTCAATAGACACCTCCTAACAGACTAACCTGCTCCCATTCTATCAAACACTCTTCCCATCTGCCCAACCCTCATCCTCACTATCCTTACTCATCTGTCAACTTCCTCCTGACATTCCCTATGTCTAACCACTCCTTCTCTTTACCTTCCCCTATGTAGCCCCATGCGCAATAGTGGCAGTGGAATGCCTTGCTTGGGGTGAGATGATTAAAAAAGAAAATATCTCGCATTAAATTTTCCCTTTTTCATCCGGGGCTTAATACTAGACAAAGAAATGAAGTGCGTTCTGAGATAATGATAGTTCTCTGAAAGAGCCTTCCTGGTCAAACTGAAAGGGAGACCGTTCAACATAGCAATAGTAGTCATCTTTGCACCAACAACGCAAAGCAGTGAGAAAGAAACAGAATCGTTTTACTCCACTCTAGACAATGCCAAAGTTCAATGTAAAAGCCAAGAAATTAAAATCATCATGAGAGATTTGAATGCCAAAGTAGGCAAGAAGGAAGGTATGACAACTAGCAACTTTGAATTAGGAATCCGCAACGAACGAGGAGAAAAATAGGTCCAATGGTGCAGAGCAAATGACCAGGTAATAACTAACACCTAGTTTCAAGAACACCCACGATGTCTATGGACATGGAGAAGCCCAGGAGGCGACACGAAAAACCAGATAGACGACATAACAATGAAAGTTCTACAAGTGGAATCTTCATCCCCCTTCAAACATGTATCGAGAACTTTCTAATACAGCTATTTACTGAACAGCTATTTACTGAACAAATTTAATTTAAGTCTGGCCGATAACTAATTAGCACACACACACACACACACACACACACACACACACACACACACACACATATATATATATATATATATATATATATATATATATATATACAGCGTAGATCCGGTCTGCTACGATGATTAGCTTA
>JBBBDQ010001560.1:345000-446614 GCA_037127315.1 Ascarosepion bandense
GTGAGCAATCTGGACAACAGAGACATTTTGGCTCCATTCTGGAAGCATTAATTAAACGAATGTTTACACTGACCGAGATGATTCATTTTTTATATATCAGTTAAGGGCCATACGTGATACACGCTTGGGTGATCGTCTTTCGAAAGAATCATGGCTGACTGGGCAGAAGATTTCCCGCAATAGGTTGCAATTACTTTGTACGGTATACTGGTTGCCAATCAAGATTTTAAAATCTCACCTACTCTTTTATTTAACTCATGGATGGAGGGAGAAGCGACGGATCACTACCTTTCCCAATCTTATTCGCGCTTAATTGAGTGCAACGAATTCAACTGAAATTCGAACTTAGATCCTCGATTTCTTGTTCCGAGCCGAAATATAGTATACCGGAAAAGCTGCTTCTTTTCTTCATTATAAATCAGTAAAAAGATGCTCTGATTTTAAAAGACTTTTTAACGTTTACTGATACATTTGTCAGAAGAGAATCCAAGATGATATTTGTTTGTTTAAACCTAAACGCTCCTATTGCCATTATAAAAAAAAAACAATTAACTTTTTATTTAATGGCTCAAGTCGGAAGGTTTTTTTTTATTTTTATGGTGATAATTTTCAGTATTTACGCATGGAGGAACCTGATATGACGGAAAACAATGAAAAAGAAGCCATTTTGAAGGTGCAAAATGATAGCGTGGGAAACTATGAATCATTTCCGATAAGGGCTGCCATTGTTAAGATTGAAGAAGATGAAGAGTAAATTGCGAAGCAACTCATCGTAAAGCATTTTTTTAAAAATTTATCTGAAAACCAAATAAGTGAGAGACAATGATGAACCTGAAGAAGAACAAGCGACTTACAAAAACGAAACAGCGAACATGTAGATGAATTACGATGCTATTTTATTCTTTGGAATAATTAAAGCAGTTTTATCTTCATAAAAGGCCTACAATAACTTTTGTTCCTTTACACTAACCATTTCTATTACAACTATGTACAATTGACATATTCTTTAATTGTCGACGAGTATATATATATATATAATAATTCTGTTTGTATCTCAGTTACGCTAGGCCCTACTAATACTCTGATGGAAAGACTGAGAAGGCGCTACTTGGTTTCAGTGAGAAAGTAAGTTTATTTAATCATTAACCTAAGTTAACTTAAGTTTTAGGCCATTGATAGCCTACAGTATGTTTCAGGATCGACCTATATAGTAGGGATAGACCTAACTTAAAATTTTTGAGCTAAAAATATTGAGGTCGACTTGTACGGCACGATTTACACTATTATAATTATTATGAATCAGTATTATAATTATTATTAAATAGAAGGGCAGGTTAGATTTTATAGCCTTGATTGACAACCAGTCTACCATAGAAAGTAATGGCAGCCTATTGCGGGAAATCTTCTGCACAGTCAGCCATGTTTCTTTCGAAACATGACCGCCCATGCGTGTATCCCGTATGGCACTTAACTGATATATAAAAAATGAAAAACGATCTTAAACCCGGATTTCTGAAGTTCATGGAGGAGGTTCTGTGAATGATCGAAGGTGCCAAAAAAAGTAGGATTTAAGGTATTTTTTTTTTAATGTTTGGTTATAGTGAGAAGGTTGATTTAGTCAGATTTTAACGAAAACTTTTGTGTTCTTATTCTCTTTTATTTTAGAAAACTGAAAATGTATTTCTGGTTTTGTATTCAAAATGTTTTGCTGAAAAAAAATTTTTCTTTCCAAAATGAGTTGTAGCAATAATTTTTTCTTCAAAAATGTTTATATAAAAGTCTATTTTTATGTCCATATTTCTATAAAAGTCTATTTTTATACTTTCGGTGTTTTCACCCAGTTTGGGGGTCAACTATTTGCCCACAGCTGGGACCCTAACAGATGCTACCACTCCAGGTCAGAGTGGACCTGAGAACAACAGCAATTAAGAGGTGATTCCATGCTCCTCACAACCTCCTAATCAGAGGCCTTGCAGCCAGATGCAGTTTACCATCATGCCCAGGACCATCTTGCTTGAAAGTGGAACCGGCAAATGGAATACCAGCACCAAACGAGGTATTTGAATTTGCTTTTTGCATAGATAGCGCAAGTAAAGGCAGAGATCAGTTGATATTGACTTTGCCCATCTCATTCAGTCAGTCAGTTAAGTGCCATACGTGATACACGCTTTGGGCGATCATGTCTCGAAACAAAATACAACGGAGAATCCTTAATGTGATCGATACCGACTTGGCAGACTGCCTGCAGTCAATCTCTCACCGGCGTGACGTGGCTTCCCTGTGCCTCTTCTATAAATACTTTCACGGCTCCTGCTACGATGAACTTAGATCACTGGTGCCCCCCTAGGTACGAATTTGCACGAGATACTAGATTAGCAACTAGGTCCCACTCTTTTGCAGTGAAATCGATAAAATGTAACCACAATTTCTACTCCAACAGCTTCTTTTTTCTCGCATTTCCCGCCTGTGGATTTCCCTTCCATATACTTGCTTCCTCGACAGCTACAATCTCCAGGAGTTTAAATGTAAGGTCAATTGAAACCTCCTAACACACTAAGTTGTATCCATTCTTTCAAACACTCTTCCCATCTACATTCTTACCAGTCTATCACTCTCCTTCTGACATTTTCTATATCTAACCACTCTTTCTCACCACCTTCCCCTATGTAACCCCCTGCGCAATAGTGGCAGTGGAATGCCTTGCTTGGGGTGAGATGATTATAAAAAAATGACTGACTGGGGAGAATATTATCCGCAGTAGGTTGCTATTGCTTTCGGCGGTTGACTGGTTGCCAGCCAAGGCTATAGAACCCAATCTGTCATATTATTTAACCCATAACTGGAGGGAAGAGATCGGTTAATATCTTAAGAGAATTTGTGCGTAAAAGCATGCAAGGAATTCAACTGGAACTCGATTCCCCGATTTCTCGTTCCGAGCCGATATCCACTGCACCACAACGAACATCCATCTCTTTCAATTGATGCAAAATGTCTGTATGGCTGACGCCAAACTTCTCAGCCGGTTCGCGTACAGTCAGCTTCGACACTGGCGCACAAAAGTTGACCACATCTTGGCTGATCGTTGAATTGGCCATGAATTAATCGTAGGACAGGTGAACAAAAACTGTCTTCAAATGTTTGGTTGAGACAACGTTGCGGTTGGTAAGTGTTTAAACCGGACTTGCAGCAGTCATACGTTGCTGTCCACGAATGAGAGTCATTTGCTGCGCCATTTTTTAAACTTATGAGAAGCTCTGAAATTATGAAAATTATTACTAAACCAGAAAAAAAAAATGTTGCATCTACTTATAAAAACACCACAAGCTATAATTATTAAGTCACCCTAGTTTTTTTTTAAAAGAAATGATGTATTTCATACTATTTTTTAGTATTTATTGTCAAATGAAACTAGAATGGTTCTTTTGTTATTATTACTTTGCAAAATTTTATAAAGCAAGGAAGCAAAGATGAACGCGTTCGAATCATGCTAAATTTTCTTCATTCTCTCGTTGATGAAACTGCAATATAGGTAATTATTAAATATTTATAAATTCATTTGATGCACATGTTATTGTGCAATATTAACAAAAGAACCATTCTATTTTCATTTACAATTATTCACTTGGCAATAAATACAAATAAATACGAAAAGATAGTATGAAATACATCAATTTTTAAACACTGGGGTGGCCTAATAATTATGACCGGTAGTGTATAAATAAATATATTAAATCAGCAAATAAATACATAAACGAAAAGTTTGTGAGAATTTGTTTTCAAGCCAATATATTAAATAATGCAATGTCATATATTATAAAAGTAATAGTAATGGTATTATTAACCGTTTCTTTATAAGGAAATATTCATTATGCCTTGACCAAACAGCCGGTCTGCCCTTCAGACTGAGATCAAAGTGTAATATGTTCTCATCTTGAATAGTAATATTAGCCTTTTCCTTGTCAGGAAACATTCGCCATTCTTTGACCAAGCAGTCAGTGTGACACAGCAGGCTTTTTTTTTACTCTCTAGCCTTCATATCTACAGGCTTTTGGACACAAGTTAATCTCCAACGGAAAATTAAGAGGAGCAATAAAGGTAGAAAAGTAGATTGTGGAAGGTTTACCGCGAAAGTTATTCTATTATTAGCGTATATAAATGATCAGGCAATCTAAGTGCATTGCGATGAGAACAGAGAGAGAAAATGACATGCCCCGGAAAGGGAGTTATATATTATTCGAAGAAGGTAAGTGGTTCTGGCAATGTAACTGGTTAGGACTGTCTAGCAAGTAGCCGTAATGGACTAGTACTCATCGTAGTCGTGTGCTTAGGCGTAGGCTTATGCAATAGGCGTTCCAATAGGCGTAGTTCATTGGCGTCCCTGCATTAGTCTGTATTTATGGCTGACACCAGCCAATCATATTAGTGTGAGGGTGAACCAAGGTGTATGCATATTCATTACATCAGAAAGCGAGCGAGAGAGAGAGGGGGAGGAAGGGGAGTGAAAGAGAGAGGAAGTGTGGAGAGTGTGCTGTAATTTTGAACTAAATGATTCTTGAGTTACGGTGTTGAACGAGCATTCCTGGGGAAAACGATGTCGCCATTTTGTTCATATCTGTGAGAAATGGGAAGATAGGGAAAGGTGATTTTCTAAGCGCAGCTTAGACGTGGCACAAGGCCGAAAGTATGGGACAGCCAGTGAGGATCGAACTCACTACCCAGTTGTAATGATTCTAGCTAGACAAGTTTGCTATCCATTACACCTTAGAGTCGGTAGTGAAAGAGAATGGAATGGAAGGTGATAAACAGATGAAGAGAGAGAGAGAGAGA
The DNA here is from genome assembly GCA_037127315.1 of Ascarosepion bandense. Lineage (NCBI taxonomy): Eukaryota > Metazoa > Mollusca > Cephalopoda > Sepiida > Sepiidae > Ascarosepion > Ascarosepion bandense. Next base: position 349,828 of record JBBBDQ010001560.1, read on the forward strand.
GAAAGAGAATGAGAGAAGGAGAGAGGCATATGAATAGACGGAGATAGAGATAGAGAGAGTGAGAAAAACAGAGTGGATTTAGCTAATGACTAATTTTAATGATTCCACTTGAGGTTAGAAGATAGGGTATGGCCGAGGAGGCGCAATATATTGCTTTCATGGAGACTCAAAGTTAGTGGGTAGGTGGGTAGGAGAGGTTGCCTGCGATGGTTGACAGATAGCAGTTTCATTTTTGAAGCATTGAAATTTACAAGCAACTTCTTACCCTAGTCCACCACTGAGTGTAGATCCTTCTCAAGATCAGTAGCGAGGTTATGTTTGTCCGCCTCACCGGATTTCTTACGGGAGTAGATTGTGGTATCATCTGCGTAGATGCATACTTGGGATTTGATCACGTCTGGAAGATCATTTATGAAGATCAGGAAGAGTGTCGGGCCTAGTATAGAGCCTTGGGGGACTCCAGCGTTCGTGCAGTAGGATATGGAGGCTTGCCCATTCAAGACTACATTCATTATGCGGTTAGATAGGAAGGATTGAATCAGATCAAGTAAGCGTCCGGTGATATCATAGTCCTGTAGCTTGCGTAGAAGGTCAGCGTGCCAAACCCTATCAAAAGCCTTGAACAGGGTAACAGCACGAGCCTCGCCGGACTTATCAAGAGCCTGGTATCTGTACTCCGTGATGGTCGTTAGTATATCGGCTGTGGACCTGGCGAAGCAGAAGCCGTACTGCCTGTCTGAGAATAGTTTATGGGCAGTAAGATGTTGCACTATTTCAGCATTGATAATAGCCCAGAACACTTTTACCAAAGAAGAAGGCTGATAGGGCGATAGTTGGATGGGTCCGAGGGTTCCCCCGAGTTCTTAAATACAAGAACCACAGAAGAGGACTTCCAACATGCACGAAAACAGGAAGCAGAAAGGCAGTAATTATAGATTTTAAAGAGATCAGAGGAGAGTTCAGGGGCACATTTCTAAAGGACAATGATTCCATCACCTCCGTTCTCCTTATGGGGGTCAAGTTTTGATATTACTTTAGATACTAGAGATGGGGTATTGTAAATATCTTTCAGTTGAGCCTCGGTTCTAAGAGCCAAATGTGGAGTTGGATGAGAATCTGCGAGCAAAGCCTTGTCCACAGATGCCACGAGGACATCAAATTCATTGATTAAGGTAGGGATGGAGAATTTGCTGTAGTTAGGCACACGTTTGCACAGCCGCCAATAGTCCTTGGAGCTGAACTTGCGGTCAGCTATGCGCTGCCTTATTCTCTCAGCAAACAACCGCTTGGCGTCATTCAAGATCCTCTTACACTCATTACGAGCAGAAGCAAATATACGCCTATTGTGGTCAGATGCTTGCCTCCGAAATAGCCGAAAATAGTGGTTCCTGTAAGCAATGGTGGCCGAACAGGTAGGAGAGAATCGGGAGGAGGAATAAGGTTTAAGACGAAACTTCTTGATTGGTATAAAGGTACCATTGTCAGCTTTTAACTAGGAAGAAATCTCAGAGGCGCAGTCATCAACTGGGAAAGTGAACACTTTTCCGCAAGTGACGTCGCATAGGAAATCGCGAAACGCGTCCCAGTCAGCTCTTTGGTAGCAGTAGGAGATCCTGTTGGTAGGAGGCTCCTGTGGGGAGTGAGAGTGGTGAGAAATATTAAGAGAAACAACAGAATGATCGGAGTTGCCAAGAAGACAAATCTGCGAGTCTTTGCAGGAGTCAGGTACAGAGGGAAAGCAGAAATCGAGTAAAGAAGCGTGTCCTGAAGCGATACTGGGAAAGCGCGTGGGGAAATCCACCACTTGCGTAAGGGATTGGGAAATGGCAAAGTTCATGCCGTAAATGAATCAGTAACAGAGTCTTTTAGCCACTTGGCATGATGCGCGTTAAGATCTCCGAACACAAATATGTGAGCGAATGAGTGGGAGGAAGTAGCCTTTAGTATAATATTTACCTCGTCTCTACACCGGGACGTGATGTGAAACAAGGTCAAGTTGAGTATGGGGACCTCGAACGCATACGCCAGGTACAAAAATTGCCCGTTGGTTGCGCTGGCCTCGGTGGCGACTACTCATCCACCTCTCTAGGGTAATGGGATGGTTCAGCGTCAGACATCTAGTCTCCTGGACCGGACACCTCACAGTATTTATTTTTCTCAGAAGTGTGTCTTTTTTCGGACATAGAAACAGCTGAGTTGCACTTTACCCGAAAAAATGGAAAAAAAAAAGGAAATTAATACTGAGCATCAGGAAGAGACAGCTGAAGTTCCTGGGACAAGCAATGAGGAAGGAGGGCTTGGAGAATCTGATACTAACAGGCCAGAGAGAGGGAAAAAGAGACAAGGGAAAGCAACGGATAACATATTTGAAGGACCTAATCAGGTGGATGACGGAACGAGGATTGCACGGTGTAACAGGGGAAGGCGTGCTCAGAGTCACCAGGGATCGGGAAACTTGGAAGGGATCAGGACGTAGGTGATCATCGCCTTCCACGGTTCCCAAGGCACATAGAAGAAGAAGAACTGAGAGATAATGGTCCTTATATGGCGGACAGGTATTTTGTATTTGCATGAGTTAGCGAACATATAAAATTAGTCATGTCTACTGATTAAAACATTAAAGCCAACATAAACTGCTATAAAGTATTGCATTACGCATCATAACAGGTAGTTTTTTATTGTCCTTCTACGCATCGTTGTAAAACACAGTATCACTCATCCGTCTAAGTTAAACGGCGTTTCTGCCAATGATTACGCTTAGTCTATCAGCTGTTGGACTCGATGCATGCTGCCGCTTTAATAGCATAAGGAATTTGTTTTACTATTGTTACGAGGATGCATTTCAATATAAAAAATATTAATAAAGTCAAAAAAGGTTAAAATTTATAGTAAGAGATTCTACTGAGTCCTACTTCTTGATACAAAAAAGTTTTCATTCATGAAGTAGTTGTAAAATAGAGAAATTAGAAATAGAACGTTTGGAAGATACTAGATCATTCCAATATATTCGAGAAAAATCTAGATGATTCGAGAAATATGCTAATTAGGTGCTAGCCCCGATAAAAATAGTTTTTTTAAGAGAGTTGTCAGTTGTTAAAAGGGAATGTTTGTCATTATCAACCCTGGCTTTGATTCGCGGATTAGTATATCCTGCCGAAAGAATCTCTAAGAACAGTTGACGACCAACAAAAACCCCAAAAGAGAACCTCCTGGAACTAACCTGGTAAATAGAAATTTTGAATATTTTCATTGACCAAACAAAAAATTAATCTACATTTGAGGATTTCCAGTAATAATTGGAGTAGATAGACTAAACTATCACCCGGTTCACACTCCACCCACGTCTATTGAACAGGTGAAGAGGCTCATCCCTTGTTTCCTGTTTAGGATGTGGTTCCCGGCTTTCTTCTTTTTTTTCCAATCTCCTTTCACTTGTTTTTCTTTTCTCATTTTATTTTTGTTCTCAATTGGAGTAGATAGACTTAGCTATCGTCCGGTTCACACTCCACCCATGTCTTTTGAACAGGTGAAGAGGCTCATCCATTGTTTCCTGTTTAGGATGTGGTTTACGACTTTCTTCTTTTTTTTTTCCAATATTCTTTCATTTTTTTTTCTTTTCTCTTTTTTTTTTTTTTGTTCTCAGTTGGAGTAGGTAGACTTACTTATCGCCCGGTTTACACTCCACCCATGTCTTTTGAACAGGTGAAGAGGCTCATCCATTGTTTCCTGTTTAGGATGTGGTTTACGACTTTCTTCTTTTTTTTTTTCCAATATTCTTTCATTTTTTTTCTTTTCTCTTTTTTTTTTTTTGTTCTCAATTGGAGTAGGTAGACTTACCTATCGCCCGGTTCACACTCCACCCATGTCTTTTAAACAGGTGAAGAGGCTCATCCATTCTTCTTTAGGATGTGGTTCCCGGCTTTCTTTTTTTCCAATCATTTTACTCTTAAGTAGCCGCATGCGCATCAGTGGCGTCACCGCCTTGCTTGGGGTGATATGATTAAAAAAAAAAAACAGCACTTACATTACTTCGCTAGCCCTAACGCATACAATACTTGATCCTGCCTTTCTCCTCCCTCGTACCACTTCGCCAGTAAACTCTGTTTTCTGTTTTGAATGCCATAATTGTATATTTGTATCTGTTTCATTTTGTGTTTTTGAATGAATTATATATTAGTTTGTGATTTAGCTTTGTGTTTTGGTAAATCACTTTCTTTTCTTTCGTTACAACTCCCAACACATAACACTATGTCATCTAAACTTAGTTATAAATGGAAATTTGTGTGTGTGTGTCCGTTAACTAAAGACCCCGAAACGGCTGAAACGATTTTCTTGAAAACTTACACAATTGTACTATAAGCGTCTGCCAGTGTTCTTAGCTAGATTTTGTGTCGAAGTACCCCCTATAAATATCGAAAATCGATAATCGAAAAAACCGGGTAAAAGAAGGAGTGGTCCAATTTTAATCAAATTTGATACACTCGTAGACAAAGACATAAGAAACGATATTCAGAAGTTTCAAGGTTGCAGTTCTTACAATAGTGCAGAAAATCGCTTATATATATATATATATATATATATATATATATATATATATATATAAAGCAAGATGATTGTGTGTGTGTCTTTTTATGTGTGTATATGTCTGTATTTTTTTCAGTCCTTTTATTTTAGTTTTTGCTTCGGGTTTGACTCTAAGTAGGTATAATTGTAGTTCTTAGTCTCAGCCATGATACCATTTATTCAGAGGACTTATTTAGCCTTCAAAATTCAGTTTACAACGATAAAACTTATTTGATATCCATACCAAGAAATCAAAATTTGACTTACATCCATTCATTTTTCTTTCAGTCTTCGGTTTCGCTTTAACTGGAAACTACTATTGCTTTTTAGTATTTCGTGCCAACGTCCAAAGAGTCTCAACTCCAGGACCATGGATTAGTTTTAAAGCTTTCATTGTACCCCAGGAACAAGTTATTTTATATTAACGTATTTGGTCATTAAAGATATTATACATAAACTGCTGCTTGTAGAAAACAGTAATTTTTGAAAGGATTTTTTTATAACGTCGGTAGTAATATGTATATCTTTCATGACCAAAGAGGAACTGCCGTTGCTACCGACGTTATAATAAGAAAAAAATTCTTTCAAAAATTACTGATTTCTACAAGCAGTAGTTTATGTATAATATCTTTTTTTATCGCGTGTTTGTAAAAAATACCAGGTTGGGAAACTGGCGCGGGATATCCTTCTCTTAATGAGGGTGAATGGACCTCTCTTAAGCCGTGGTAGGCAACCCATCTAGTGATGGTGTCTCGATAAAGACACCCTTGGTAGCTCTAGCGAAGCAGCAAGTATTCAGCTACTGACAAAATTTTGAAACTCGGCCGAAGCCACAGAATGATGATGATGAAGACAAGAGTAGATAGATATGGCGTGGGGAACTAATAACACCAGTAAGGTCAGTCAGTCAGTTAAGTGCCATACATGATACACGCTTGGGCGATCATGTCTCGAAAGAGACATGACTGACTGGGCAGAAGATTATCCCGCAGTAGGTTGCCATTGCTTTCTGCGGTAGACTGATTGCCGACCAAGGCTATAGAACCCAATCTGTCCTGTTATTTGACTCATGGCTAGATGGGGAAGATATGTACTATATTATTAAGTAATATTTAGGGGGGATCAGTTTATTACTTCATAACAATAGAAAACTGATCCCCCACTTTATGACCAGTAGAAGACTCCATCATCTTTCCAACTATTATATTCCGTCAGTCAGTTAAGTGCCATACGTGATAAATGCTTTTGGCAATCATGTCTCGAAAGAGACATGACTGACTGGGAGAAGATTATCCCGCAGTAGGTTGCCATTGCTTTCTGCGGTAGACTGGTTGCCGACCAAGGCTATAGAACCCAATCTGTCCTGCTATTTAACCCATAACTGGACGGAAGTAGACGGATTAATACCTTTCCCAAGGGTATTTGCGCGTAAGTGAATACAATGGATTCAGCTGGAATTCGAACTCGGCTCCCCGATTTCTCGTTCCGAGTCGGGTCTAATTAAGAAACAGCTAGCTCAAAGGATAGAGCCCTTGGAGACATAGAGTTATAAATAGGCTTTGAAACTGTGACGGACAGCTAAAATTTAATCGCCTACTTTTAGCCCGATGTGTTTAAAGCACCACACCCGCCTCAACCTCTGGAAATCAACCGAGGTTGATGACAAAGATTTTTGTTAGATGTTTTCTCTCTGTCGCGTAATAGTCTTTGGTATGATAATAGAATCAGTCGATTAAGTGCCAGACGTGATACACGCTTGGGCGATCATGTCTCGAAAGAAACATGACTGACTGGGCAGAAGATTATCCCGCAGTAGGTTGCCATTGCTTTCTGCGGTAGACTGGTTGCCAACCAATGCTATAGAACCCAATCTGTCCTGTTATTTAACCCATAACTGGAAGGAATAGACGGATTAATACCTTTCCCAAGGGTATTTGCGCGTAAGTGAAGGTAATGAATTCAGCTGGAATTCGAACTCGGCTCCCCGATTTCTCGTTCCGAGCCGATATCCAATGCACCACAACGCACATCCAATAATAGAATACATCCTACAAAAAGGCCTCTGTTCGAGAGATTGGGGGTTTTGTGGAGCGTAGACTTGTTGGCATTCCCAAGTACACATAGACCCGGAGTGGTAAAACTTGTTATGGCCTAGACCTAGGTATGACAATAATCTCAATGTCTTTGATCGGGAGATTAGAGCTTTTCAGGAGCGTGGAACCACCTCGAAATTTCTGTTGTACCTGGATCCATCCTGATCTGAAGTTAGGGTCTCAGCCATGGTAAAATAGTGAACTGCCTCCCAAAAAATAAACGCTATGAATGTATAAAGCCCTAAATAGATCGATTTGGATATTTCAAATAATTGTTTATAATAGCAAACGCCCTGTTCACTATTTGTCTATACCTGAGTCCCTAACAGGTGCTACAACCCTAGATCAGGGTTAACCCGAAAACAACAGCAATTAAGCGATGGTTCTACGCTCCTACCACCCGATTGCTGCTGTATGAAGATTATTGTCATACCCAGGTCTAGGCCCTGACTAGATCGAATAGTTACAGATGCCATCATGAATTATATATTTAAAACAATATCTCTTTTTAATTACGAGTAAAATTGTCTTGTGCTTGTTAAAGCTTACGCCTTCATTATGTTCAATTAATGAATCTTAACTAAAACCAAATTGATTTACGGCCCCTCTGTTTTTTAGAAATAAGCAAAAGAAGATATGTTTACAGAAACCGCATCGTTATGTTTTTAGTTGTGTAATGCGGAATAGTTGAGCTGAGTTCAAATTCCATCATAGTCTGTTACGTTCAATTTTTAGCACAAATACCCTTCTTCTTCTATGTGCCCAGTCCCTTCAGGACGTAGGCGATCATGGCCTTCCATGTTTCCCTATCCCTGGTGGCTCTGAGCACGCCTTCTCCTGTTACCCCATGCAATCCTCATTCCGTCATCCACCTGATTAGGTCCTTCAAATATGTTATCCGTTGCTTTCCCCTGTCTCTTTTTCCCTCTATGTGGCCTGTTAGTATCAGATTCTCCAAGCCCTCCTTCCTCACTGCATGTCCCAGGAACTTCAGCTGTCTCTTCCTGATGCTCAGTATTAATTTCCTTTAGTAATCTCATAAATGCATATGTTTTCTCCAGCCCTACTCAAGAGTAAGAATAAAAAAAGGAGGATAAACTGGATTCTCTTGCTTTGGTTGATAGCCAGGCTAAGAAAATTATCTGTATGAATCGAAACTCGCAGAAAACTGGAAACCACTCCCAAATCTGACTCAAGAATCTATGGCAATCTAAACTTATTTATAAATGGAACTTTGTCTCTGTGTGTGTGTGTCTGTGTGTGTGTGTGTCTGTGTGTCTGTGTGTCCGTTACCTATAGACTCCGAAACGGCTGAAACGATTTTCTTGAAAATTTACAGTCGTACTATAAGCGTCTGCGAGTGTTCGTAGCTAGGTTTTGTGTCGAGATACCTACCCCCGATAAATATCGAAAATCGATAATCGAAAAAATCAGGTTATAGAAGGAGTGGTCCGATTTTAATCAAATTTCATACACTCATAGACAAAGACATAAGAAACGATATTCAGAAGTTTGAAGGTTGCAGTTCATACAGTAGTGCAGAAAATCGATAATATATATATATATATATATATATATATATATATATATATAAAAGGCAAGATGTTTGTGTGTTTGTGTGTGTGTCTGTTTCTCTGCCTGTATGTCTGTATTTTTTCAGCCCTTTTATTTCAGTTTTTGCTTCGGGTTTTGGCTCTAATTAGGTATAATTGTAGTTCTTAGATACCATTTAATCAGAGGACTTATCTAGCCTTCAAAATTCAGTTTACAACGAAAAAAACTTATTTGATATCGATACCGGGAAATCAAAATTTGACTCACATTCATTCATTTTGTTTTTTTTCAGTCTACGGTTACGCTTTAACTGGAAACAACTATTGTTTTTTAGTCTTTCGTGCCAACGTCCAAAGAGTCTAAGCTCCAGGACCATGGATTAGTTTTAAAGCTTTCATTACACCCGAGCAACGCCGGGTTATACTGCTAGTTCTCAAATAAGAAAGAAAACTCTGAGTTCAAAACTGTAAAGACAGCAACAAGAAACACATCTACTTTTATTCGGCAGAAATCCTGACAATTCACAGATTATAAAGAAAAGTAATCTGTAGAAAGGAACGATCGTTTTCGATCTGAAGGGACACGGCATTAAAAGAAAAACCAATATTTAATGGATACCTTCAAATTACAAGTCTAGGCAGCCTTCCTTGAAAAAGTGACGCTGCAGATTTTTATCTACATATCTCCATTTAGTATTTAATAATGTGCGTTACACTTTTGAGTAAACACCGAATGAGTTTGCAAGCATCTTCTAAAGAGATAAGAAAGAGTGGCTCAGCCCTACCCTGATGACGTCAGTCCGTTCCACCAAAATCCTCCTCCCCAACTTGCATCACATAATGCCAGTTGGCATGTCTTCTTCACGCAATAATCAAGTAGTAATTCCTGGTAAACTGTTAATTTGGCAGAGCCAAAGTCCTTAGATAAAAACGTTCCCGCCTTCCCTCTTTCACTAGACGACTGATAAACTAACCGATGGGTGAGAATCGGGTACGAAGAGTAGATCAGGTTATCAGAACCGATTAAATCAGTATTTCTAATTCTAACCGGATGCGGTATTTGAAGACTGAATTAGTCTTTGCACCATCAATATAATAAATGCAATATTTTAAAAGGAAATAATATTGTACAATATTGTTTATACAATATACTGGCGAGCAATTTTGGGGCTTGGTTGTGAGAAATTATTCACACATAGCTCAGAGCTCAAGCAGTGGATGGAAATCAACAAACATAACAAGACATACCTGGGTTTGAACAACAAGTTTATTAGTCTTGCAAAAATATGTTGATCTTTGCAGCTTCTGCTTAGCTTGGTATATAGTCTCTTTTCGAGACGGTAGTTAGCTTCCTTCTGGAGACTTGAGGGAGTTCGGCCTCGTCTTGGAAGGGGGTGAAGTTTACGTATGGAGCTGCAAATTCCGTGACGTTCAGGAATTATTCTTCTGAGGTCTGGTTCCTACAGCCGTTTCCATTCGGTCGAAAGAGGGTCGATGTACTCGCCTTGAGGAATTCTTAGAGAAGTTTTCTCTACAAGTAAGGCAATTGCCCAAAAGGATACCTCAAAGGGTACGAAGGATTTGGAGAAAGTCTCTCTGAATAAAATGATAAGGCATTAGCCTAATAAATTTACCTTGATTTAGGTATAACTGTCTCGGGAAATAGAGACATGAGGGCGCCCACTGTAGGCCCCGCGGCAACGTATAAGACAGGAGCGGTGCTAAAATGCGACCGTGTTTGTCGGAGCCGGCTGACCAAAGAGGCCGGAAATCTCTCTTGCGTTCTAAGCCCGCCAAAAAGTTCAAAACGAGGTCGGCCCAACTCAGCCAATCAGCAGGATTGTCTTAAAACAATGTGGTGGATTCATCATCCAATGAGGAGACCCGTTACTATTTGTATAATTTCCAACATGGTACAAGTGCATGATTTTATGCTCCCCACTTCAAACCAGGCTTGTGCCATACCTCGTTACGGTGAGCAAACCAGAAAATACCAAGTATAGTATGTCTGGGATTGAACAAAAATAAAACTTACGTTTACCGACGTGTTTCGTTCTGAGTGGGACTTTATCAAGGCAAATGAAAATACCTTAGTAAAGTCCCACCCTTTATTTAGAACATTAGGATAGATTGTTCTCATTCCACGAGTCATGTCTCTTCTAGATTTATATTCACAAATCAGGATCACATCATGTTGCAAGCGCTGTTTCTAGTTACAAGTCTATTGCACATTATGTTGCAAAGAACTGTCACGACTCACAAGTCAGGATCATATGTTGAAAATGTTGTCTCGATTCAAAAGTCAGAAGAATCTCATATAATGACTTCATCTATTCACAAATCAGGATTACATCATTTTTGAAAAAAATAATTTTACCCCAAGCAAGGCAATTTTACTGCCACTGGTGTGCAAGCGGTTACATTGGAGGAAAGTGATGAGAAAGAGATACAAGTTATAGAGGATATCAGGAAGTGGGTAAGAGAAGGATGAGAATACTGGTGTGATGAGAATGAAGTTTATGGAGAAAAGAACATGTGAGAAAAGATGCGAGTCAGAGAAATAGGAGATGACAGTTGACCTTACATTTAAATTCTTGGAGATTGTAGCTGTCGGGGAAGCAAGTATACGGAAGGAAATTCCACAGGCGAAAGTGCGAGAAAAAAAAGGGTATAAAAGGCTGTAGAAGGGTGCGACCTAGTTGCTAGTCTAGTAGCTCGAGTAAATTCATGCAGTGAGGGCTTCAGTGACCTACGCTCGTCAGAGTAGAAACCGTGAAGATATTTGTAGAAGAGGCATAGAGAAACCATATTAAGCCGGTGAGAAAGTGGCTGCAGCTGAGCTACCAAGTCGGGTTCGATCACATTGCAGATTCTCCGTTGGATTTTGTCAAGAAGCCTGAAGGCACCCGACCAGATGGGACAGCAGTATTCAATACACGGGCGAATGGTAGATTTAAAAACTTTTGCTTAGAGTGAAATGATTAAAACCATTAAAAGATCTTCATGATAAAAGTGCAAAACCTGCATCCGCGAACATAGTGAATGATTTTATCTATCAAGGGTGAAAATTACCGATAATGTTGGGTGATCTTCCCGATATATGGCCGTCGAAAGAAGATAGCTACCCAATCATCTATAATGAAAATGCACTAAAGACAGTTCGAGAGAAAAAAGAAAATGAAGTTTTAGTTTCTAAACATGAAAATATTCCAACTATATGTTCCAAGTACCTTATTTCTGACCCTGAAAAAAGAACGTGAGTGTATTGTAAACGGCTATCTTTATTCACAAGTCTGGAACATATCACGTCATAATGCAAACAGCTGTATCTATTCATAAATCAGGACCACATCATGTTGAAAAGGCTGTTTCTAGGGGCATGTCATATTATAATGGCTTCATCTATTCCCTGAGCAGAAGCAAATCATGTTGCAATGAGTTGTCTCTACCTACTCACAAATTAAAGATATATCATATTCCAAACGACTGTATCAATTCAGCAGCACTTAAAGTTTTAAAGACTTGTATCTATCCACAAATCAAGAGCAAAGCATGATGCAAGGGAGTGTCTCTACGCATAAGCCCAGAAGCACATCATGTTTCAAATGTCAGTTTTTATTCAAAAGTCATGCTCCAACCGAATTGTATCGGTGCACGAGTCAGAAGTGTCGAGTTAGAATTCCAGTCAGGTTCACTTACGTGCAAATACCCTTGGGAAAGGTATGAATCCATCCTTACTGCCCACGAGCAATGGGTTAAATAATAAAAAAAAATTAGGTTCTATAACCTTGTTTGGCAACCAGTTTATCGCAGAAAGAAATGGAAACCTACTGCGAGAAAATATTCTGCTTATTCAGACATGAATCGAAAAGACGTGGTCGCCCAAGCGTGTACTACGAATGAAACTTAACTGACTGATCTATTAAACAGCCAGGAGCAGGTCATTTTGAAAAGGGTTTTCCCTACTAACAAGCCAAAGGCACATCTTTCTTCTGTTTCTATAAAAATCTGAATTGGCCATTAAGAGTCACATGATCGGTCATGCGCAGTGAATATATCAGAGAGTTCAGCGCCCGAAATATCGACATCTAAATTGGATTTTGATTTTCCTAGCATTCACAAAATCTTTATAACTGGCTTCTCGCTAGTCACGATGTAGACGGATTTGTACAGAAGAAAGAAAAAAAAAGTGACAGCAGTTATAATTTATTAAAAAAATTATTAGATTACATTGGATAAAATTTTACAGACGTCTTTCTTGGAAAGTGTGTTCATCTTTGTAACAATGTTTTAAAGGCAGAGAAATGATTAAATGCTGGTTCGGACAGTGTATATTTACGTCGAAAAACTGATTCTTTGAGAATTGCCGTTTTCATACGGGATTGCAGAGGTATATATATATATAAAAAATTGGTCGAAGGTAATTAATTTTATAGCATTTATCGATAGAAATAAGTAGGCTGAAGCAAAAGGACTAATTAAGAAATGGGCAGGTATAATTTGTATAAGTGGAACAGATACTGATAGGAACAGACCCGAGATAGATAGATAGATAGATAGATAGATAGATAGATAGATAGATAGATAGATAGATATGAACTGATTACGATAGATAGATAGATAGATAGATAGATAGATAGATAGATAGATAGATAGATAGGAATAGACCAACATAGATCGATTAATTTATAGAAAGAAAGAAAGAATAGACTAATAAAACTGCTTACTGAATCAGAGAAAGGGTACATCAAAATCTCGTGTTTCTTGGAAAGATGTGTGTGTGTGTGTGTGTGTGTGTGTGTGTGTGTGTGTGTGTGTGTGTGTGTGTGTGTGAAACCCAAAACGCTACAGATTCTTCTTTGGATTTTATCAAGTATTTTTCAATACATAGCAGGAACACCAATCCATGTATGGCAGTAATATTCAAAGTATGGACGAATGGCAGACTTACAAATGTTTAAGACTGATACTGGAAAGAAAAATTGTCTAGAACGAGACAGTGAATGAATTTTCCTAGATGCAGAAATATCATTTGTTTCAATATGCGTCATTCTCCTCAAAATTCGCATCAGCCATGGTGATGGAAGGTGAAAAGTGTTATTTCATAAGATTAAAACGGAAAAAAAAGATCAATTTTATTTAATTTTTTCAAAAGAAGCGCGCGTGTGTACATGTTTAGGTGGACAGTGGTTTAGGTGGACAGTGGTTTAGGTGGACAGTGGTTTAGTGGACAGTGGTTTAGTGGGCAGTGGTGGCATCCTACCAGTTCACACCTGTCCACACGATTCGATTCTTAAAGTTATTAAAGCAAATCGGTTGTCGGATTATCCGAACATAATTTCATATATTAATTACCGATTTAAATTAAAGATACCAAAAATCAAAAGATTAAAGATACCAAAATCAAACAAGTACAAAAATTGAAATTATCTGGGAAGTGTTTTAACAGATGATGAAATATGCGACACTGAGATCCGAAGACGTATTGGGATGGCCAAAAATGCCTTCCAAAAGCTAAGCAGAGTATTCAGTCAGTCAGTTAAGTGCCATACGTGATACACGTTTGGGCGATCATGTCTCGAAAGAGACATGACTGACTGGGCAGAAGATTATCCCGCAGTAGGTTGCCATTGATTTCTGCGGTAGACTAGTTCCCGACCAAGGCTATAGAACCCAATCTGTCCTGCTATTTAACCCATAACTGGAAGGAATAGACGGATTAATACCTTTCCCAAGGTTATTTGCGCGTAAGTGAATACAATGGATTCAACTGGAATTCGAACTCGGCTCCCCGGTTTCTCGTTCCGAGCCGATATCCACTGTACCACAATGCACATCCGCAGAGTATTAGCGGACAGAAATAACTTCGGTAGGGATAAATTATAAAGCTAATTAATACCATTGCTGTAAGTTCTTCAAAAGTCGAAAAGGGTTTTCTGCAATGGACATCAGTTATTCTGACGAAAAAATGTTGCAAATCTTCTAGTCACAAATTTTATGTCTTTTATTGGATCTTTAGACTGCAGTGGTTCAGTTCGAATGTGGCGAAGAAACCCTAACACAGCTGATGACACGGGTCGAAAACATCATAATTCTGAACAGAATTTCAATGTGGAAATATCTTAATGTTGTAGAGTAGCCAGAACCTCTTCAGCCCTCTAACCGATCAACTGGCTGAAAAATTCAACGAGTATGTATTTAAAGGGTCGTTTTTAATAAGTTGCGGTAAACGATTTAATATTCAGACAAACGACAAGACAGAATGCATGGTTATCAGAAAAAGAATGAGCCCAAAGGGAAAATTACAAATCTCAGTTATTAAGACCTATCTGGGAAGTGTTCTAACAGCGGACGCAAAGTGCGACACTGAGGTCCGAAGACGCATTGGAATGGCTAAAGATATCTTCCAAAAGCTAAGCAGAGTATTAAGAGATATAAATAACTTCGTAAAAAATCAACAAAAGAAAGCGCACAAAATGCAAATTACACATCAAGGATATCAAAATCAAACCAGTACAAAAATTGAAATAACTAGGAAGTGTTCTAACAGTTGATGAGATATGCGACACTGAGATCCGAATACGTATTGGGATGGCCAAAGATGCCTTCCAAAAGCTAAGCAGAATATTAAGCGACAGAAATAACTTTGTTGGAGATAAAGAAAATATTTCTTATCTATTACGTGATATTTTTCCACCTGTGTGGCAGTGAATACTGGAACATCTCCTAAAAGATGAAGAAGAAACTTGAAGTAATAGAAATATAGTTCTACAGAAAGATGCTGAGGATGACATAAACAGAAAATATGAGCAACGGCGAGGTTTAAAAAAAAGGAAACTCATACACAACATCAGGAAAAGGCAGTTGAAATTTCTGGAGCATGTAGTGAGGAAGGAGTGTTTGGAAAATCTGATACTCATAGGACAGAACAGAGGAAAACAACGCATAACATACTTGATTGGCTTGAGCAAATGAATGATAGAACAGGGTTAGAGAGAAATAGGAAAAAGATAAATTTTACGAATAGGTACAAGGAACAGGAAGATGTGGAGGGCCATGATCGTCTACGTCTTGAAGGGGTATGATACATAAAGAAGAAATATTTTGGGTATCCCGTGAATTTTTGAAAGATCTTTTAATAAAGAGACTGATGTTGAACTGAAAGAATTGTAAATACGGCTAAAATTTGCCATTTTTAGCGATATATAAAAACATGTCGTTGCAAGCAAATTAAATTAGTTTCGGAATACAGCATAGTTTTTGACTTACTGTAAATATTAAATTTAATCTACTTTGAAATTAAAACTAAAATAAAATCTTTAAAAAGTTTTTTTCATTTTTAAAATTTCACTTAAAATTTTAAGTATTGCATTTCCTTGGAGGTACCCCCAACTCACACACACACACACACACACACACACACACATATATATATATATTAAAAATCGCCTGAAGACAGCACTCATGGCAGAAACCTGGGTAGCGAAATAACTCGTTTAAAAATGGAAAATATTCAAAAGTTCTACAATATAATTGTATAGAACACTTTTTAATACAAATGTGTCATGCTCCAACCCTTTTATGACCAAAAATTAAGTATTAAACAATATATATATATATATATATATATATATATATATATATATATATGTATGTATGTATGTATGTATGTATGTATGTATATATAGGTACCATAGTATGAATGAAAAAAGCCCCAAACTAAATAAAAACAAAGTTCTCTTGGCAAAATGTTTATGTTATTAAGAGGATTGATTAAAGTATTTTAATTATTTAAAAAAATTTAATTCTTTCGAACACGTTCGAAATTTTGGTAGAAAATCTTGTTTTTCTTTCGTCCGTGAGTGACGTAATTTTTACAAGGGTTTATAACGGCGAACGTAATATTACGCAAGTCACTTTTTGCCCGGTGAAAAACACATTAATTTGGAAATTCTTGCAAAAATCAAATAATGGTCAGATTTCGATTAAAATTTCAGGACATATTTTTGAAATAATTATTTTTAGAAAATCTTGGTAGAAATATATATTTTTTTGACATATGTTACCCCACCACAAACAATTAATATCTAGAAATTCGCAATCGTCTCCCCAGAAACCTAATATAAATTAAATTCAGGAGTCATTGAGGAATGCTAATCAACTGTCTTCTTTTCTCCTAAATTATCCCATTTTTAGAAAATCTGCTCCAAATTAATAAAACAAAAAATGCAATAAAACTATGCCATTTTTTTTATTTAGATAAACTTTTAATTGGTTTTATAAACAATAAGGATATCAGAGTCTGAAAAGATTTTTCTTTCAATGAATGAGTTTTCACAAGAATTCTTTTCATTTTTATTTTTTTTATTATAATAATTTTTAAAATAACAAAAATCTTTTAAACTTTACTCCTTCATCGTTAACGCTGAGTTGTTAAATTAATGTGTGACGACTATATTTACTAATCGAAAATTGTAAAACTTAATACAACTAATTTAGCCAATGGACTTTTAAAATAGATAAAACATTTTAATTGTGTACATGCTGATTACACGTATTTTATTTGTACGGGTGGCCGTACGTTATATTTATCATTAAAAGTCACGTGATTCAAGGGTTTTCCCTCTTATAGGAAAAAAATTCTTTATAACAAACATTTGTATTCAATGCCCCATTCTTTTCATTTCCACGTGTTTTCAACAACAGGCTTCCCAAATCCTGCTTTAAAAATTTAAAATAATTTACTTCCTAGTTTCATCATCTTTTACATTAATTGTGAATGTAGGTACCTTACAGAATTTTTTTAAAAATTCTGTTATTTATAATCCGTGTTTGGTTTGTTTTTGTTATACAGAAATCCTACTAATCCTACCGTTGCTAATCCTACCGTTGAAATTATACATTTTTTATTCTGTTAAATTCCTACTTAGCATAACATTTCATAAATTGAGTTAGTTCGGTTATTTCAATTTCATCCTTTCTTATTAAATTGTAAAATTATTTTAAAAGTAAGTTCTATATTATTTTAATTTTTGTTTATTCTGAAAGCATATTCAATCTTATGGCTATAAAGCTAAACTAGCTAAATTTCTATAAAATAATATATAATTGCTGAAAATATCATGTTAAATTTTTAATTTTACGATGTAGTCAAAAACCAAAAATCGAAATGTACGATTACGATTACATCCGTCATATGTGCATGTTTGGTCACTATACTTAGCGTTTTTGACGGCTTCCGTTTGTCATTAAATTATTCGTCATGTAAGATGGCCCTGATAAGAGGACTACCGTGATTAAGAAACGCTTTTATCGTACATTTCAGACAGTAAGCAATAATAGTTTCAAATCAATTAAGGTAAGTTTAAATTTGCTAATTTTAATAAAATAATGTTTCAGCGAGGTATATTCTATTTTTGCAAGATTTTTTAAAACCAAGAATTGGCTACTGCTTACAAAATGTGTCGATCGATGAAAAATGGCCAAAAAATTGAAACTTTTTAAACTCAAAAATATTTTAGATTCCAATTAAAACAATTTCGGTTTGAAATACACCAGAGTATTTTGGTTACTGCAATTAGCAAATGTAATCTCTAGGCGTTCAATTAAATCTAAAATTAAAACTTCAAGAAATTATTTATTTTTAAAAATTCAATTTAAATTTAAGTATCGAAAATGATTAAAAGTATATATATATATATATATATATATATATATATATATATATATATATATACAGTATAACGCTTAAGTACATATATATATATATATATATATATATATATATATACAGAGCGTTATACTGTATATATATATATATATACACACATATATATATATATACAGTATAACGCTCTACATTTGTATCGAGCACACTTTATAAAAGTAAATGCATGAACAAAAATGTAAATAAACCTACGAGTTCAACAACTTAGTTACAATACTATATATATATATATTATCCATTTTTAAACGAGTTATTTCGCTACCCAGGTTTCTACCATGAGTGATGTCTTCAGGCGATTTTTAATAACTGATTTTACCATAAAAAACAGTAAAGTCAGTTATAAAATATTGCCTGAAGACACCACTCATGGTAGAAACCTGGGTAGTGAAATAACTCGTTTAAAAATAGATAATATTCAAAAGTTCTACAATATAATTGTATCAAAACACTTTTTAATACAAATATGTACTGATGTAACCCTATTATAACCAAAATCTAAGTATTAAACAATCAATGGCATCTACGCATCGTTCATTCAGCAATAAATTAGAACACTCTCAGGTACAGGACGTTTATAATGATAATATACACGCTCAAAAGTCTGCCTCCTTCTACCGAGCGCCCGTAGCTCAGAGGTAGAATCGCCGACTGACGCCAATTCGGTCGGGTTTCAATCCTGGGTAAAAAGCAATCAGCTGTCTAACCCAACTGATGAGCTGTGATGCAGCGAAACAGATCTGTCTGCGGATAACTATATATATATATATATATATATATATATATATATATATATTGTACTCGTTTCACCCCAAGTAATGTAATGCAATTCGAATCCTGCGAGAAGATAGATGTTTCTAGAGATTTCTCGAATATTTAGACCAGTGGATAATTAAAAGATACTCTTTAATTATAGCAAAAAAAAAACTATCCACTCAAATACGATTATTCATTAAAAATAATGTTCAAACACATGAATTTAAATAAATATATCGGTTAATACCAACTGCGTTAATTTCTGTCTAATTTCGTAATATTGTCATCGGCTGCGTTTGTTTACATTAGGATATGACGCTGAGCAGAGATATATGTTCTAAAAGAAATAAAGAGAATATGTATTTAAATATGTATTTATCTTATTTATAAATGGAACTTTGTCTGTGTGTGTGTGTGTGTGTGTGTGTGTGTGTGTGTGTGTGTGTGTGTGTACGTTGCCTATAGACTCCGAAACGGCTAAACCGATTTTCTTGAAAATTTGCACAGTTATACTATAAGCGTTTGCGAATGTTCTTAGCTAGGTTTTGTGTAGAGCTACCCCCTATAAATATCGAAAATCGATAATCGAAAAAACCGGGTTATAGAAGGAGTGGTCCAATTTTAATCAAATTTGATACACTCATAGACAAAGACATAAGAAACGATATTCAGAAGTTTCAACGTTGCAGTTCTTACAATAGTGCAGAAAATCGATAATATATATATATAAAAGGCAAGATGCTTGTGTGTGTGTCTCAGCCATGATACCATTTACTCAGAGGACTTATTTAGCCTTCAAAATTCAGTTTACGACGAAAAAAACTTATTTGATATCGATAGCAGGAAATCAAAATTTGAATTACATCCATTCATTTTTCTTTCAGTCTACGCTTTCGCTTTATCTGGAAACAACTATTGCTTTTTTAGTCTTTCGTGCCAACGTCCAAAGAGTCTGAGCTCCAGAACCATTGATTAGTTTTAAAGCCATTGATTAGTTTTAAAGCTGCTAGTAAAGCTTAATTCGGACTTTGGTTGCCATGATATTTCTATGGTTGAGTGGTAAGACACATCTGATTTAATGTTGGCATTTTCCCGGTGTATGAAGGTTCGAAATCTGCCTGAAAATAGATACTTTTCAAACAAGCATTCTCGGACATATAGACCAGTGGATAATTAAAATGTACAGCTTGGTTATATAAAAACAGACTATACACTCAAATACGACTATCCATTAAAAATAATTTTATATATATATTAAAATTTTGTAACACTAATAGATACATCAACGGAAATGGAGTCTAGACAGGGGTTTTGATCGACTGATACTTTTGCCATTAAGATTGAAAGAAGAAATAATATATTCCCCAAAAATATAAACTTTTTTTTCAAACTTAAAGTAGATCGCTATTCTGATTAGTTAAATTGAACACACACATAAAGTTTTCTGTCTTCCCACATCCATAAATAACAAACGTATTGTTTCTTATATCCAAATGAAAATCATTTTCACAACAATGATCTAGCATTGTCTGATGACGAGGTAAAAAAACTCGAAACATATAAATTTCCGTGTCGCAATATAATTTATATTAATTTTTAAAAAAATTAATTATATATATATCTCTATAGTTACCTCTAGAGCCATAACATTTTAACAGACTATAGGCTATGAAATCAATACCCATAACATTAATACCATCAACATAATCTATTCTGGTCCTAACAACCGTACAAACCAACCAACCACCTGCTGCTCTTTTTAAAGACAAACAGGGACACTTTTATATTGAGCTGTTAATAAATAAATAAATAAATAAATAAATGACGCATATGTCGCCCAATTGTCTACACAGGGGCAGCCATCCGTCGCCGTTGGGAATTCTCGCAACGAAAAATATCGAACAAGCAAGAATAACTGTAATACAAGTTTCAGTTCTTCACAAGATTTATTGCACTCTGGGGGTGATGAAGCCTTGACGCTATATTAATCAGAACTCACAGCCCACAATTGCCGTATAATTTTTAAAAATCATTTCACCTCATGCATGACAACAATGCCATTAGGACGGAAGATTTGGGGGGGGTGAATGAGAATGAGAAGACTTCAGTGAGGAGCATGTACATGATTGGGGAAGACGGAAAATGACGATTGGGTTTGCATTTCATTTTTATTATTGTTGGTGGCAGGGAAGCAAGTAATTGAAAAGAAGTTCTACAGGTACGAGAAAAAAATATTAGTATAGAACTTACGGTTACATCTTGCTATTTTAACAGTAAAACAATGGGACCTAATTGACAATCTAGTAGTACGCTTAAATTTACGCGGTCCAGGTATCAAGGAGGAAGGCTAATTAGAACAACAGCCATGAAAATATTTATAGGCAAAAAAGCGGAAATAAACTATTAGAATAGAACTTACGGTTACATCTTGCTATTTTAACAGTAAAACAATGGGACCTAATTGACAATCTAGTAGTACGCTTAAGTTTACGCGGCCCAGGTATCAAGGAGGAAGGCTCATTAGAATAATTGCCATGAAAATATTTATAGGAAAGTAAGTGGAAATACACTATGAGAATAAAACTTACGGTTAGATCTAGCTGTTTCAATAATAAAAAAATGAGACCTAACTGACAATCTAGTAGTACGCTTAAGTTTATGCGGTCGAGATACCAAGGAGTAAAGCTCATTATAACAACTGCCATGAAAATGATCATAGGAAAGAAAGAGGAAAGAAACTATTAGAATAGAACGTACGAGGGCATCTAGCTATTTCATCAGTAAAACAATGAGGCTAGTTGACAAGCTGGTAGTACGTTGAAATTCATGCGTTCGGTGCACCAGGGAAGTGAAGGTCATTAGAACAATTGCCATAAAAATATTTGTAGAAAACAAAGAGATAAGCCACATCACGTCGGTGTGAAAGTAACTGAAGTTCAGATGTCAGGTCATGATAAATTACTTTACAGACTCTTCTCGCAAAGAATCTCGAAATATGCAGCATGGACTTCTGACCAGATATGGCAACAGTATTCAATACACAGACGAATGATAGATTTATAAATGTGCAAGATGGATTCTCACTAGAAAAAATTGCATCTAGCCAATTGAGCTGTAAATTGATGAAACCTTGTTGCCAATCTAGTACTGCTAAAGTCATATTATAATATTGGAACGCTCATCGGAACAATGTAAGTATTTATAGAAAAGGCACAGCGAAACAACTTTACGGTAGTAGGGAAGTTACTGATGCTGAGATGCCAGGTCAGGACTGATAACATTACCGGTTTTTCTTTGGATTTTATCAAGGAGCACCAGATAGCAATGTTCAAAGCGTGGACGAATGGTCGACTTATAGATATGTAAAATTTTTCTGGAGAGATAAATTGTCTAGCACGACACAGTGAAATAACTTTCCTCGCAGTAGACCTTAGCGATTGATTCAATATCATTGCTCTCTCTCTACTCGTCAGTGAAAAACGTGAACCCATGAGATTGTAAAGTGATGGGCTCCTGAAGGTTTGCATCAGCCATCCTGATAGAAACTAGAAAACGTGATTAAATGAAAGCATTTTGGTGGGTGGGGATGGTGTGTTACAATTTACAAGCCATTCCTTTCAATAGTTAATTACTGATTGGAGGTACTTTTAGAACGCAGTTACCGAACTTTACTTTGCAGGACCTGTCGGACTTACTACCATTTATGCAGGTGACAAAACTATTTACTCCTATCGTAAATAGTTTTGTCACCGGCATAAATACCCAGTTAGAAACTAATCACGTCTGAAAGGATTCAGAGAAAAACAAAAAAAATGGTTAAGAAAATAGACTCCTGGTTTAACTACTGTTTATAACGCTTCTGCTTTTTTACCTGTTATTTTCTTTTTTTAAAGCACTGATCTTTAAAGTAAGACATAAAATCTACAAATCTATCAACAGTATTTTAGCGTAGTATGGCCGTAAGCCTACTAGTAATAAAGAGTTTCAGTCAGTTAAGTGCCCTAAGTGAAACACCCTTGGGCGATCATGTCTCGAAAGAGACATGACTGACTGGGCAGAAGATTATCCCGCAGTAGGTTGTCATTGCTTTCTGTGGTAGACTGGTTGCCAGCCAAGACTATAGAACCCAATCTGTCCTGTTATTTAACCGATAACTGGAAGGAAGAGATGGATTAATACTTTTCCCAAGGGTATTTGCGCGTGAAGAGTTTCTTCTTCTTTTATGGGCCCTGTCCCTTCAGGACGTAGGCGATCATAGTTCTCCACGTCTCCCTATCCCTGGTGGCTCTTAGTACGCTTTCTTCTCTAACGTCTCTCAGCCCCCGTTCTGTCATCCACCTGCTCAGGCCCTGCAAATATGTTATCCGCTGCCTTCCTCTGTCTCTTTTTCCTTCTATCTGGGCTGTCAGTATCAGGTCCTACAAGCTCTCCTTCATTATTGCATGTCCCAGGAACTTCAGTTGTTTCTTCCTTAGGCGTATCAAATACAGTGGAACCTGTCGTATGCGACCACCCCTACTGCCATCAAAAACTGGTCGCATACGCAGATGGTCGCTTACTAAATGCTCATAGTAATGACCTATTTACGCCAGGAACGTATATTCCACTAATCAGAATGTACATATTAGAATTTTACCATGTAATCTGGTTATAAATAAATGAGAACATAAGAAACTTTAAAAAAATTTATTCAGCATAATTCATTTTAAAATTTTAAATAATGTATTTACAACGGTCAACAAGAGACCAAAATATTTATTTATAAAAAATACTTATTAAGTGGACTTTAAAAAAAGTCAGTTATTGCTTTCCTTTTCGTGCCTGTATTGGTATTAGCCATTTCTTACAAAATATGTAGGTTGGAAAAACTAGCGACGTATACGGTTTCAGTTTTTTTTTTCTTAGGGGGTCATCAAATTGGCAGCCATTGTGTGACAAAGCGGAAGCTTTGCAGATGGTGAAGCCGAAAAATAAACTTTAGCCAAAACATTGTTTCGGGATTGACAAGGAATTTTTGATGAGGCCAAAAAGATTAAATCCTCAAATTATTGAATTCGCTGAGAACGGATTTTAAAATCTGAAAAATAAATGATGTAATCAGTTGGATAAGGGAAAAAGACGAAAAGAAATGATGTCACTGGAAATATTGTTACTTCATTGGTTAAACTACGGGAAGAATATAACTCCGCCTCAAGTGCGAAGGCGGGAGGGATTTGATTGGCTAAAGATTTGCATGGACACCTCGTGTCCGTCATGCTTTCCCGAAGAGAATTTGGGACAGGCATAAAAATAGAGCCTCAGAGGGCCAAGAGCAGCCGGAGCGCAGTTGGAGCTGAGTCTTCGGTTGAGTCGAGATGTAACGACAAAAGGAGACGACAGTTCCCAACCGGGAGCCACGACCGTAGAAACAGAGACTGTCTCCTCCGATAGAGTTCCTGACTGAAGATGTAAAGGAAAGCAGAGAAGCCTGCCGCCGACCGACCGAAAAGAGTTGAAGTCAAACAACGCGCCTCCGATAGAGTCCTGGCTGAAGATGTAAACAAACAGAAAAGAGCCAAGAAAGTCAAACAACGAACCAACCATAATTCAGTTTAATTTGGTGCACTGAGCTAAGGTAGATAAGACGAATTTACCGCCGCCATAATCCACACACACACACACACACACACACACACACACACACACACACACACACACACACACAGACCACCCTTCGGCAGTTTCCATAAAGCTTCGGTGAAAAGCTTGAATAAGACATTTTGAATCGTAACAACTTGAAAACTCCGAGTGTTAGACATTACCAACCGAAAGCTTGAATTAATGTTGAGAAGACAAACATTAATCTTAAACGAAACTTTCGCTCCGTCGTAAAGATAAGAAATTGACGACTGAAGTCTATTTCGTTTTGTTGTTTTTTTTTTTTGTTTTTGTCGTTTTTTTTGTTGTTTTTTTTTTTTTTTGTATATAAAGATTTTTTTCGCAACTCATTCAGTCGTCATTCAATTTACTTTTGGTGCTGTTTTCATTAACCTAATTGTGCGCGCACGTCCTGTCTGGTTAACTTGGTAAAGAGACAGCTAACAAGATTTCAGCGTGACTTCCTTAGGATCAAAGTTCACAGCGTTGGTGAGGAAAAACGCCGTTGTAATAGACGACTTTAAGACCAGCTACTGTGTCGAAGCCATCACGACTAGCGGCCGGAGACCGACGTCACATCTGGTGCGATGTTGACCAGGATAAACCCTGACTAACCGCATTACAGATAGATACACAAAAAATAAAATAAAATAAAGGAACGAAAGAGATAGACATTTGAGAAAAGGGACATAACTGTGATTTTCCCAATCCCTGACTTTATTCAAGTCAGTACAGAAACTGCTATAAATCCCTTGAATATGTCAAAGGCAATACATGTTGTACAAAACAGCCAATGTTTGGCCGTGAGGTGAACTCTGGCAATGTGCATTTCAACAAATAACAGCACTACAATAACAAAACATTGAGGAAGTGTTACTGGTTTTGATCAAATCAAAATGAAATAGATTACTCATTTACTTTCTCCTAATTTAGAAGTTCGCGGTGTACGACCAAAATGGACTTTTTTTTTAAGCGGTCGCTAAATTAGTGATTTTCACTCGTTGATGTTAGTCGCTGGTTGCGTTCTGGAGGTGGTCGCTCACTAAGGGTCAATTAACATTAGCAAATCATCCATGCATATAAAAACGGTCGTTAACCACAGGTGACCACTGACTAGTGTGGTCGTATACGACAGGTTCAACTGTATTTCGTTGGAAACAAAGAAGCGTACTGAACTGCAATATCTGTAATATTTCTCCTATATACAGGGAAAGGATGCTGATCATCTTCCCTACAGATGAAGAAGAGATTCGAAGTGGCAGAGATGTATGTTTTTATACAGAATGATGCTGGGAATTCCATGGACAGAACACGTGAGCAATTAAAAAGTTCAAAAAGGAAATTAAGATTGGAATGATTTCTTCTTCTTCTTCTTCTTCTTCTTCTTCTTCTTCTTCTTCTATCTGCCGTGTCCCTTCAGAACACGGGTGATCATGACTCTTCAAATCTGTCTATACCTTGTAGTCCTTAGAAATATTTATCCCTTTTGTCAAGCTGCCCGCTCTCATTCTGCCATCTACTCACACAAAACCTATCACAGGTAAGTAGCTCACTGCTCTTCACTATCTCTCTTACCTTCAACATGCCCTGTGAGTGTTGAGTTTTTCAAACTATCTTTCCTTATTATGTATCCAAGACACTTCAGTTGTCTGATTAAAAAATGTATAATTTAACATTCCGCGCGTATTTGATATAAAACTGTCAGCGTACATGATATTCTAATGCTTGTCACTATAGTGAGACTATGTCCATTTGGTGCTATACATTCTTCCTACTTTCATTAGATTCTTTTATATTAATATGGCAACTAACGCTTCCCAGTTTTTTTACATATGAAGAAGAAGCTTGAAGCGGCAGAGAAGTGTTTCCACAGATGCATGTTGGAAATGCAATAGACAGAACACGTGAAAAAGAAAATGGAAAACTATAAAAACACTCATGCTTAAAATCAGAAAGAAACAGTTGAAATTTTTAAGCGACAATATGAGAAAGGACGGCTTGAAAATCTTAATACTCGCAGGTCATGTTGTGGGGAAGAGGAAACAGGGAGTAGTGATCCATAAGAGTTTGAGAAATTAAGGGATAAAGTGGGATGGCAAAGAATCAGCCATTGCTTAGGGCCACAAATGAGAGGAAACTGCGGAGTGCCGTGAAAGCCCACGTCAAAAAGAATAATAGCTTCTAAAGTCAATTATTACTAAACACTAACAACATGTAACAAATTAACAATAGAAAGTGTGGTACATAGTTCCGAAAACACGCCGAAATAGCGAAAGGTACCTTCCAAAATCTAAGCAAAATAACAAAAGAATTCTTCTTCTTCTTCATGTGCCGTGTCCCTTCAAGACGTAGGCGATCATGAATTTCCACTTGGCTCTGTTTCTTATCGCTCTCAATAATTTTTCTCTTGGTATCTCTTCTAAGCCCCGCTCCATCAAACATTTGCTCAGACCTAATTTTGAAACAAAAATATTTTAAAAAATAAGTGTTTTTTCAAACAAAAACAAAATATGTAAAATAAAAGTGACATCTTCTCTTACTACTAAAATATTCTGAGATGCAGCGCCGGGCTATGATGCTAGTCCAAAATAAAACAAGTAAAAACTTCAAATACCTGAGAATTATTTTGACAGAGGATGGAAAGTGCGACATGGAGATCCAAAGATGTATTGGCATGGCCAAAGACGCATTTCAGAAGCTAGCCAGAGAACTGAAAGAAAGGAGAATCTCATTAGAAACTCAGAAAAGTGTGCTGGATTGCTATGTTTTATCTGTCCTTCTGTATAGAAGTGAATGCTGGACGATCTCATCAAAGATAATGGAGAGGCCTGAGACAGCAGAAATGTGGTTATACAGAAGGATGCTGAGGATATCATGGACGGAGCACGTGTGCAATGATGAAGTGTTGGAAAGAATGCAAACAAGAAGAAAACATACTAAATATCAGGAAGAGACAAATGAGGTTCCTGGGGCTCGTAATGAGGAAAGAGGGCCTGGAGAATTTAATACTCACAGCTCAAATAAAGGGAAGAAGAGACTGGGGAAAGCAGTGCGAGACGTACTTGTTAGGTCTGAGCAAATGAATGGCGGAGCAGGGCTTAGAAGAAATACCAAGAGAAAAATATTGAGAGCGACAAGAGACAGAGCCAAGTGGAAGTTCATGATCGCCTGCGTCCTAAAGAGACACAGTACATGAAGAAGAAGAATTTACATTCTGAAAAAGTCACTGTTGCCTACATTACCAAAAACTATTTTAAAGACACCAAATTCATGAAATTGAATTCCCAGCTTCTATAATTATTAAGAAAAAACAAATTCTGATTAATTTGTCGGGAAATGCAAAAAAAAAAAAACGTTAGTAAGAGGAGAATACGTAAATCCTCTTTAAGAATATCACAGATAAACAGGTATTTACGAAAGATGTAAATGATGACACGCAATAAAAATGAATTGACCAGTAAAAAAAAATATTTGAAGAAGCAAGGGTTGAGGATTTAAACAAAGAGAATTCTTGATCCCTTGAAAGAAAAAATGATGGATAAAGATAAAGACAGTGAATTGAGTCACATTGTACACAATAAGCAACCATTACTTTTTCAATCCTATGTTACACATTGTTGTATATATATATCAATCGGATGTCTAACCATACTGATGAGCTGTGATAAAGCGAAACAGATCTGTCTGCGAATAACTATTTACGCTCTCACACCCCGATTGAGCACTATAGAGGAATAGTCAGTCAGTTAAGTGTCATACGTAAAACACGCTTGAGCGATCATGTCTCGAAAGAGACATGACTGACTGGGCAGAAGATTATCCCGCTGTAGGTTGGCATTGCTTGTATATTATGAGCGTGTATACACGCCCAATAGCTGAAAGTGTTCTAATTCATTGCTGAATGAACGATGTATATATATATATATATATATATATATATATATATATATTTCATTTTTAAACGAGTTATTTCGCTCCCCAGGTTTTTACCATGAGTGGTGTCTTCAGGCGATTTTTAATAATTGATTTAATAACTGATAAAATCAGTTATAAAAAATCGTATGAAGACACCACTCATGGTAAAAACCTGGGTAGCGAAATAACTCGTTTAAAAATGGAAAATATTTAAAAGTTCTACATTATAATTGTATCAAACACTTTTTAATACAAATGTGTACTGGTCTAACTCTATTAGGACCAAAAACTAAGTATTTAAAAAACAATATATATATATATATATATATATATATATATATATATATATATATCCAGGTGGAGAGGATCCAAGATTTGACGGTTTGGGGCCCTGGCATTTATTTTTTTTATAAACCGTGCTCAATACAATAAATATTGTAGAGCTTTATATAATCATATAATTATGAATTAAATGTGCATTGCGACACGGAAATTTCTATCATTCGAGATAGAATCTCGTCATCAGGCAATGTTTGATGTTGGTTGTGAAAATGATTTACATTTAAATACAAAACACCATGGTTTGCTATGTATGTATGCGGGAAGATATAAAATTTATGTGTGTGTTCTTTTAACTAATCAGAATAAAAATTCACTTTCAAATATGGCCAGTAGTTTCTACATACTGACATTCTTTCTTTCTTTTTTCTTTTTTCTTTTTTTTTTTCTCCCTAACGGTCAGAGTATCAACCTACTTTTAACCAAATTTTATTTTTATTTTTATTTTTATTGCTTCTCCCTATGTCGTATTACCTTTGATGTATCTATTCTAGTACCAATAATGTCCTGTCTGCTTTCTCTATATTTTGACATCTTCTTATAGCAAACAGAGAAGGGGATGAAGAAAGGAAAGAACTTTTTATATTTTTGTTCAAACTCAAGGGGGCTTTTGAGTAAATTTACTCTTCTTATTAGTACGTATTTATTTCTAATTTTTTCAAAACCTTTAATTTATATATAACATTTCTATTTTTTATTCTAATTTACTTCCTGCTATCATTATCTTATCTTTCTAATATCTATTTATTTATTATGAAACTTTTTTTATATATAAAAATTTTATATACCAATTTACTTATTTTATTTTAATATCCCTTCAATTATTATTTTCTTTAAACCAATTATTGCGGATATTCATGTTAACTAGTATAATTTCTTTATCCATATTCTAATGTGAACATTTTGCATTTATTTCATTGCGTTTATTTGGAGTAAATAGACTAAACTATCGCCCGGTTCACACTCCACCCACGTCTATTGAATAGGTGAAGAGGCTCATCCCTTGTTTCCTGTTTAGAATGTGGTTTCCAGCTTTCTCTTTTCCAATCTTTCACTCTTACATAGCCCCCTGCACATCAGTGGCGTTACTGCCTTGCTCGGGGTGATATGATTTTTAAAAAAATAGATTTTTATTCTTAAGTGATCTAATAATATATAATTTTTCGTATAGGCACAGCAGGTATGGGTCGTTTAAAGATTTACATGTTTTAATCTCTTTTAGAATTTTCCACTTTAATGTGGGTGTTTTCTTTCCTTTAGATACCAATGATATTTCGATAGGGATGTTCTGCTTCTGTACTCATTGTTAAATGAAGACGTGTGTTGATAAATGCGTTTTTTAGAGTGTTCTTAGTACTACCTAGATAAATCTTTACATTACTTGGGTCTTCCTCTGAAGATATTTCACATGGTTTGGGAGAGATACAAAGAGGAAAATATTGAGAGGGACAAGAGACAGGGGAAAGTGGAAGTCCATGATTGCATACGTCCTGAAGGGACACGGCACAAGAAGAAGAAGAAGAAGATCATCTTCCTCATCATCATCATCACCATCAACATCCTCATTTCAAAACACTCGTTTAAATCGCTGTTATTACTTTTTGTAGACCTGTTAAATGATTTATATACCGTGTTTGTTTGTTTGTTGAACCCCCCCCCACACACACACACAAAAAAAACATTGTCCATCAATTCAGTTAGATTGCTTATTTATGCTTTATTTTCCCCAACTTATATTTCGTTGCGAGGCTGTGGAGGTCAATATCTAATGATTAAGTGAGGCATTTTATTGATTGATTGATATGTTTTTTTACGGTTTATCAACCTTTTGCAGGTTATTTAAAGATAAAAAATAATTTTAGATTGTAAGAATTTTCGTTGATTGTTGAATATTGTTTTCTGCAACCCATTTTTTACGTTTTATCAACCTTTTGCAGGTTATTCATAGGGTCAAAAATATTTTTAGATTCTAAGAAGTTTTGTTGCTTGCTGAACATTGCTTTATGCAATCCATTTTTTTCATCACCTGTTATGATATACTAGCAGTATAGCCCAGCGTTGCGCGGGTGTAATGAAAGCTTTAAAACTAATCCATGGTCCTGGAGCTCAGACTCTTTGGACGTTGGCAGGAAAGACTAAAAAGCAATAGTTGTTTCCAGTCAAAGTGAAACCGTTGACTGAAAGAAAAATGAATGGATGTAAGTCAAATTTTCATTTCCTGCTATCGATATCAAATAAGTTTTTTTCGTCGTCAACTGAATTTTAAAGGCTAAATAAGTCCTCTGAGTAAATGGTATCATGGTTGAGACTAAGAACTACAATTATACCTACGTAGAGCCAAACCCGAAGCAAAAACTAAAATAAAATGGCTGAAAAAAAATGCAGCCATACAGGCAGATAAATAGATACACACACAAACATCTTGCCTTATATATATATATATATATATATATATATATATATATATATCATCGATTTTCTGCACTATAGTAAGAACTGCAACCTTGAAACTTCTGAATATCGTTTCTTATGTCTTTGTCTATGAGTGTATCAAATTTGATTAAAATCGGACCACTCCTTCTATAACCCGATTTTTTCGATTATTGATTTCCGATATTTTTAGGGGGTACCTCGACACAAACCTTAGCCAAGAACACTCGCAGACGCTTATAGTACAACTGTGCAAATTTTCAAGAAAATCGGTTCAGCCGTTTCGGAGTCTATAGGTAACGGACATACACACAGACAACGTTCCATTTATAAATAAGTTTAGATAGATTTAAGGAACGATTAGTTAGGGTACTATATTCGTCATTATAATTGAAGATTTAATCCACTGCTGTTTGCGTTGAGCATTGTTGTATGCAACCCATTTTTCATCGCCAGTTATGATATATGTAAGGAACGAGTTATTTATCTCTTCATCACTACGGATAATGCTTTGGATTTATTCGTTTTCTATGGCTTACTAAACCTTTACATGTTAATTAAAGCAAGAAAATATTATTAATAATCTTGGAATCATTTCGAACTTTTGTTCTCATCTTGGTTGACATAGGTGTTATAAAAGACACAACGTTTCGACCAAGTACTCTCTGGTCATCATCAAGTGTCCATAGATTGGCTGATGTGGAGTGCGAAATATCATGTGAAATCAATTATTGTTCTTTCATGTTGGATTTTTGTTCGTCACTACCAAGGATCGACCATTAGATGATACTAACCAACTACTATATCCACTACGCCACCGTCCCGAAGGACTTTAGTGGTGTATTTTTGGAGCCTTTTTTATTCAGTGTCAGATAGATTTTGAAAAATGGATTATTTTAGTGGGTTCGTGTCACTTGTCATAATTTGTATATATTTCTGAGAAGAGTAATTTTAAAACTTTTGTTCTCATCTTGTTTGATATAGGTGTTATAATAGACACAACGTTTCGAATATTATAAAAGTTCGAAATAATTCCAAGATTACTGAAAATTACTCATCTCAGAGATAAATACAAAATATTTTTAGAAGTTTTAGATAATAATGGTTTTCCTCGCGTTCTAAACAGAATAGTCCACTATTGATGAGGTATGGACAGGGCGTACCGTCCGTGCTAACTAACAAACTAACTCAATAAGGAAAAAACAGAATTATAATATGATCCTTCATATCTAAATAGTATCGATTGAATTAGCTTCATTGTTGCTTTCAGTAACATTTTCTCGAAATTGTTGTTAACCTACCACGGTCCATGGAGCAAGTATACCAGCCTACTTACCATTAGATTTAGGGTTTTTTTGGGTTTTTTTAACTGTTAGACGATCCACTATCTTTGAAGATCATTTTTAAGATTTAAAGGTAGTCTTAAACGCGGAAATATACGGTACTCTGTCAGGAACTAATTGTGTCTTTTATTCGCCTTTATTCTTTTTTCGTTATTAATTGAATGGGCTGAGTTTTAATTGGTTTTATCTATTGCTATATTTTGTTGTTTTCTGTCTGAACTTTTTCTTTGTTATTTTACAAATTTATTTGTTTGTTTGTAGAAAAACACCCCACGCAAATTGTCCATCAATACAGTTGAAATTCTTATTTATACCGAGAACATTTCACCTACTTATATTTCGCTGCGGGGGTATGGAGGTTAACAATTAAATCAGACATGTTATTACCCTTAGTAGAAAGATTGATTGATATGTTTTTTACGTTTTATCAAACTTTTGCAGGTTATTTAAAGAACAAAAATATTTTTAGATTCTAAGAATTTTCGTTGCTTGCTGAACATTGCTTTATGCAACCCATTTTTCATCGCCTGTTATGATATATTTAAGGAACGATTAGTTAGGATACTATATTCGTCATTATAATTGAAGATTTAGTCCACTGCCTTTTGCGTTGAACATTGTTGTATGGAACCCATTTTTCATCACCTGTTAACTTGAAGGTTATTTCATGAGCATGTCTAATGGCTATCTAGGACTTTTATTCATCGATTTGAAATTAAGGAAATCTATCATTTATTTTATTTTTATCCATCATGGCGCTTTGTTTTTAGAATGTTGTATACTTAAGTCGTTTTTGACAGAGTTGACAATTTATTGCAAGTGGCTTAGGACAGATATCAATCCACTTATTTAGTGTATTTGAGAGGCAATATTTCTTTAAAACGTATTTTTAAAAACAATAGATACTTTTTTTTGTCTATCATGTTTAGCGATATTTTATATTATGCAGAAATATTATATTCACAAATGTGGTTGTTGTGCACTGACAAATTGGCCAAAATTCATGTCATACCAAGTTTTTGAGTCACGTGATGGAATGTGAAATCGGAGAACCAAGTTCAAATACTTGCCAAGTTGGTCACATAACTTAATTATTCAATCAGGAAATAGATTAAGATTTGTATCTTTTTTACATCAATATATCTTTTTACCAAATCCAATATATATATATATAAATATATATATGAAATTATATGTTTTATTCAATTAATATAAATTATTAATTAGATAAAATGAAGAGCTCGATGGATAATATCCAGATCATTATAAAATATTGACAAGAAAATTCAGCACGTAGTTAAACGATTATAAATCAAGATTTCTTTCTTTCAGACCGTTGAAAAATAAATTCACTAAGAATATTTAAAAAAGCGTAGAAGAAGAGAAGTGAAACTTGTATTATTTAAACCAAAAGTGAATTGAGAATAGATACATCAGATCACACATATAACATAATACAGACAAAGAAATATATACATAAAATCACGCATACACAAAACAAAATGTATTAGAAAATATACACATACACAAAATTTTTTTTGAATAGATGGACACAAAAAAGACGACACAGACAGGTTGTATATACAGCTATATAATTGTAAAGTATATATACTCACACAAAATAAGAAAGAAACATAAGAATAGACATTTAAGTTCTTAGATATTCTTCTTCATGTGCCGTGTCTCTTCAGAACGTAGGCTTCCACTTGGCTCTGATTCTTGTCGCACTCAATATTTTATTCTGGCGGGCTTCTGAAATGCGTCTTTCTGATCTCGGTGTCGCACTTTCCATCCTCTGTCAAAACACTTCCCAGGTATTTCAAAAAAGGTGAATGAGATAGATAGATAGATAGATAGATAGATAGATAGATAGATAGATAGATAGATAGATGATAGATAGATAGATAGATAGATGTGACCAGACTGAGATAGATAGATAGATAGATAGATAGATGAGATAGATAGATAGATAGATAGATAGATAGATGTGACCAGACTGAGATAGATAGATAGATAGATAGATAGATAGATAGATAGATGTGACCAGACTGAGATAGATAGATAGATAGATAGATAGATAGATAGATAGATAGATAGATAGATAGATGTGACCAGACTGAGATAGATAGATAGATAGATAGATAGATAGATAGATAGATAGATAGATAGATGTGACCAGACTGAGATAGATAGATAGATAGATAGATAGATAGATAGATAGATAGATGTGACCAGACTGAGATAGATAGATAGATAGATAGATAGATAGATGTGACCAGACTGAGATAGATAGATAGATAGATAGATAGATAGATAGATAGATAGATGTGACCAGACTGAGATAGATAGATAGATAGATAGATAGATAGATAGATGTGACCAGACTGAGATAGATAGATAGATAGATAGATAGATAGATAGATAGATGTGACCAGACTGAGATAGATAGATAGATAGATAGATAGATAGATAGATAGATAGATAGATAGATGTGACCAGACTGAGATAGATAGATAGATAGATAGATAGATAGATAGATAGATAGATAGATAGATAGATGTGACCAGACTGAGATAGATAGATAGATAGATAGATAGATAGATAGATAGATAGATAGATAGATAGATAGATAGATGTGACCAGACTGAGATAGATAGATAGATAGATAGATAGATAGATAGATAGATAGATAGATAGATAGATAGATAGATAGATAGATAGATGTGACCAGACAGAGATTCTCAGTCAACAAGTAGGTCTTGCGCTGCTTTCCCTTGTCTCTTCTTTCATTTATCCGACCTGTGAGTATTAAGTTCTCCAGGCCTTCTTTCCTCATTACGTGTCCCAGGAACCACATTTGTCTTTTCCTGATATTTAGTATGAGTTTTCTTCTCGTTTGCATCCTTTCCAACACTTCATCGTTCTTAGTTTCTAATGAGATTCTCCTCTCTTTCAGTACTCTGGCTAGCTTCTGAAATGCATCTTTGGCCATGCCAATGCGTCTTTGGATCTCCATGTCGCACTTTCCATCCTCTGTCAAAACACTTCTCAGGAATTTGAATTTTTTAACTTGTCTTATTTTAGTTTCTCCGACTTGTAGTTAGCATATTGGGCTCCTCGTTTTACTGATGACCATACATTCAGTTTTCTTGAAGTTTATGATCAGTCCTTTCTTCTCACTTTCTTTTGCTACCTTCTGTAGCAGGTCCTGCATTTTCCTTTCCGTATCTGCCATCAGAACTGTGTCATCCGCGTATCTGATATTGTTGAGATTGTGGCTGCCAATGAGGAATCTTGGCAAGCCTTTTATTTCTCTCATAATTGCTTCGCTGTACATGTTGAAAGGACCCGGTGAGAAAACACACAGTTGTCTTACGCCCCTTTCTATTTTTGCATACCTGCTGAGTTCCCTTCCTATCCGTACTCAAACTTCTAAAAAGATAAAAAATGGAGAGAGAAGGAAAAAAGAAAAAAGAGACGAAAATACCGTCACAAATAGTAATTTACACAAAAATAACTATAAATTATAAAATGAATTAACAAAAATATTTAAAAAATTAAGGATAAAAATATAAACTACTACAAAAAATTTGATAAAATTAATTTAATAAGTCAAATTTATTTAATTAATAATAATCATTAATTAATTAATTAAAATAATAACAATAATAATAAAAATAAAATACTAAAAATAATGATAAATAATAACAATAATAATTATAATAATCATAACATTAAAAACAATGAAAATTCTGAAAATACTAAAAAAAATAGGTAATTAGATAAAAAAGAAATAAAAAAGAGATAATAAAAAGTAAATAAAAAGTAACAGAATAACTAAAAATAAAATAAAGAAAATTTAAACCAAAAAAAAATAAAAATAATAAAAATAAACCCGATATAATAAAATAAGCAGAATCGTAATGGAGAGATAAATAGTAGTTGAACTAACTAGAAACATATTTATTCTACAAATCAGATTATTTAAATATATTTTTGTGACGACATTTAAAAATCACTTCATCCCGTTGGTTTAAAAGCTGGTATTTACCACAAAATTGAATTATTTTAATTTTTTCATCTAAGCATAGGTTGCATCTAGTCTTGTTTGTGATTTACCAATTAGCTTCCATTAAATCAGTTGAGAAAGTCTTCTATCTTTTAGTTCCCGGAAATACTTAGATAAAGTTGTCTGGGATTTAAGGTTGGGCGTAGTGCAGAAGTATTTATGATTATAAAATCTATTTTTTCAAAGTCCGGCAGAAATTCCAAAATATAGATTTCTTTCTTTCTTTCATCTCTCTCTCTTTCTCTCTCTCTCTCTCTCTCTCTCTCTCTCTCTATATATATATATATATATATATATATATATAGGGAGCAAAATTTATTTTAGGCATGTCAGATTAATTAAATTACAAACATTGTGTCTGCCTATTTTTAATAAAAATCAGTTCATACTCACGGATAATCTGAAAGATGTAAGAAATTAGCTGTAACTTTGACAGTTGATTTTATTATTCATTTTCCGATGTTCGCAAGTACTTTTAATTTGCTTCCGAGATCATCTTCAGAGGTGTAAGTTGTGGTAATAAAAATAACCACAAAACTGTTTTGCTAAAAATTACTGTAAATTTTCTTCTTGCTACAAATGTAACGGTTGAGAAATTGCTTAGCAGCCATTAGAACGTGAATATTATTCAATTTGTATTTTTTGTGTTGAATGTCAATATATATATATACTATAGTCATCCGCAGACAGAACTGTTTCGCAGCTCATCAGTACGGCTTAGACTCCGATCGCTTCCTAACCCAGGATTGAAACCCAATCGAATCGGCGATTCTACCCCTAGGCCACGAGCTTCCGGTAGAAGAAGACAGGCTTTTTAGCGCTTATAAAAACGCCCAATAGTTAGAGTGCTCTAATTCATTATTGAATGAGCGATGCCTATATGCCAGAGTAGCTACTGTTTACAAAGTCTCCCACTCTTCCAGAGTTCTCAATCAGGGTGTGAGAGCGTAAATACTATAGTCATCCGCAAACAGATCTATTTCGCTGTATCACAGCTCATCAGTACGGCTTAGACTCCGATCGCTTCCTAACCCAGGATTGAAACCCGACCGAATATATTTAGGCAGCATTTTTTCATTAATGCATGTTTCATAAAATAATATAGACAAGTTTTATCTATTTATTTTAAGCATTTTTTTTCATATTCTCTGATAAGCTAAATAGCATTATCATACAAATTATAAACAAGATGAAAATATACTAAAAACATTATATCTAGAACATATCCTAGCAAAAAAAAAAAAGTTAATCATAACTTTCCCTTTCTCTCCACCTATGTATCTGTCATCGCACCTTCTTTCTCAGTTTTCTATTGTTCCTTTCTAACTAGTTTGTACTCCTCACTCTTTTCTAATTAATCTTTTTACATTTATGTAGCCCCCTGCACATCAGTGGCATTTCCGCCTTGCTCGGGGTGAAATGATTAAAAAATATATATATATATATATATATACTATTCTAAATCTAGCATAACCGACTCAATTATTCAATGATTCTTCTTCCTCGATTAGTGATTTGCAAAAAAACAACAGTTTACAAATTCAAGTGCCCTTTGGGAGATTGTATCTCCAACGGATTAAATAATATTTATGTTAGTCACACCACAAACTTGCTTTCACGACACTTGACACTATAATTCTAACATTTTTAGGCATTTAAACAACATCCCTGGCCACTGGCCACTGGCCAGGTACACAATTCCTGAAAACAATAGTTGAAAACATAAATATGCTGAAACATGAAAACAATAAACAAAAACTAAAAATTCTCGACTCTAAAACAGTTGAAACATAACCTGAATAAGATAAACTAAAAAATCTCCACAAATATCTATAAATGCCTATAATTCCTAACAGAAGCAATTGGTTTATTCCAATGGCTTCCCATACTTAATATTTCTTGTTTTGACTCTGGCTTGGGCATGCGTAACGTCACGAGCTGTGACGCGATATTCGCTTCTAGCGTCTTAAATGCACGAGTTTGTTGTTGCTTGGAAATCTTCCATGTAAACAAAAACAGTTAGTCATTAGGGTTTGTACGTGTTTATAATATATAATGTAATTTGACATCTTTGAAAATAGCTTACGTAAGACGAAAGCTTAGATTGGATTATTAAAAAATTATGTATCAATATTGTAATTTTCTTTCTTCATTTAATGATAATGCTATTAAGCTTATAAGTAAATAGGAATAAAATTTACATTAAAAAATTCAACAAAACTTGTCTATATTATTTAATGAAATATGCATTAATATATATATATATATATATATATATATATATATATATATTGTTTGATCGTATGCTAAATTTATGGGTAAAAATGTTCAATATGAGAAACAGAGTGTATGCAAATATAAAATATAAAAGTGAATACTGAGGTCAAAACTGAGTGTCGACAGTCTGTTTCACGTTTGAATGCAATATTCAGTCCATCCTGAAGATTCTGTTCAAGCATGAAGCCGAGAGTTGCTACTCGGGATTCATGGAGGTAATAAAAGAAGTAAACGAAAGCTCTTGGGGCGATAAAAATTATGGACAATTTTTACATTCCTTATCTTCAACAAAACAGAAAAAATGTGAGGATGATGGAGAAACTTCATAAAAAATTAATTAAATCTTAATTGACGGCTGTAAACAATGAAAGGTCTTTGAAGAAAAGGTTGCTACCCAGGTATATATATATATATATATATATATATATATATATATATATATATATATATATATATCTTCAGAGGTCAGAGGTTGCATGGTGGATGTCTTTATGTTAACATCCTTGTAACCTCTGTGAAGATGATTCATGTGAGCCGAAAACTTAGAAACAACATAATAAAGGAATATCTAAATCTTGGACAATTTTGTCTCTATTTTCACCTGAAATTAAAGCCAAAATACGTTTAGAACGGCTAGTAGACATTCGATGTCTACTAGCCGTAGACATTATTATATACTATAATATATTATATATTTATTATATACTATAATATATATATTTAACAATATATATATATATATATATATATATATATATATATATATATAGTCATCCGCAGACAGATCTGTTTCGCTGTATCAAAGATCATCAGTACGGTTAGATTCCGATTGCTTTTTAACCCAGGATTGAAACCCGACCGAATTGGTGTCAGTCGGCGATTTTACCTCTGGGCTATGGACGTTCGGTGGAAGAAGGCAAACTTTTTAACGCATATATTTTCATTATACGCGCCTAATAGCTAGTGTGCTCTGATTCATTTTACTGAATGAGCGATGCGTACACGCCAGAGTAGCTACTGTTTTTCAAAGTCTACCATTCTTCCAGAGTGCTCAATCAGGGTGTGAGAGCGTAAATATTGTCATCCGCAGACAGATCTGTTTCGCTGTATCACAGCTCATCAGTACAGTTAGACTCCAATTGCTTTTTAACCCAGGATTGAAACCCGACCGAATTGGTGTCAGTCAGCGATTTTACCTCTGGGCTATTGCGTTCGGTATCAACATGCAGTGTGGGTATAGAAGAATCCAAAGGAATATCCTGTACATACAGTGGTAGAATAACTCTCCAAGAGAGCTCTAAATACATATGCATATAAATACATATAGAGCAAACATACGAAAAATTATGGCAGACATGTAATTTCTTTAAAGACGGAAGCTGATGATGGTTCGCCTGAAATAGGCCTACACTTCCGATTCACCATGAAATAACGTGTCTGCCTTAATTATTCCTATATATATATATATATATTGAAAGATGTTACGTTGTGATTATTCACATATGTTTGTCTTTGTGCCTGTCGCTCAATCGAATTGCTTCTCACCTATTCATTGAGGAATGTTGGGGCTCTACGTCTGATAAGCCCTGATTACTTAAGGCTAATTTAATGGCAGTGGTTAAATCTGTTTCCTAACTATATTTTTCGCTTACATCAACAGCTGGCGCCATTTTTTTCTGCTGTTCACAAATATAGACCTACTCAATCATAGCTATTTCCATGGCAAATATTTACATCAG
This sequence comes from Ascarosepion bandense, assembly GCA_037127315.1. Lineage (NCBI taxonomy): Eukaryota > Metazoa > Mollusca > Cephalopoda > Sepiida > Sepiidae > Ascarosepion > Ascarosepion bandense. Next base: position 390,266 of record JBBBDQ010001560.1, read on the forward strand.
ATCCTTTCTTGCGTTTCACCAGTTCAGATCTTTGAAGCTAGGACGCCATGCTCCGTTCGTAAAGTTGGATAATCCCCATTTTTCCCGTATTTCAAAATGTAAAGAGGAAAGAAAGTTCCATAAGTTGTAGGTCATGAAGATATGCAGGAAAGATAGCGGTTGACTTTCGCCACTAGTTCTGACTTTTACAGCTTAGACCCGACAAGCCACGTACACCAAGACGAATCATCCCCATATCCTTCGTATTCCATTAGCAAGAAAGAAGTTCTATACAGATTGCTTCTTCACAAAAATCGCGAGAGGATGCTCTCCGATCACTATATTAACTTCTTTTTATCCTCAGCCAACCGTTATTATACATTTCTTGCCTTCTCTTTCGTTCATATAACAACCTTATTCAGTGACCCTCTCGCATCAAATGCATTTGGGCCTTTTAATACGTGAACAGCTTTTAAAAAAACGTATTAGTTGTAAGTAGAAGTATGATGATTTTGTCAATGAATATTTACCTCGTTCCCCCACTCAGGCGTGGATGTGACGCCAGGTTTAATGCGAGGAGCCCGTATCCGTGCGAACTGGCAAGGGCCAAAGCTTGCTTAGTCCCTGCAACCGTCAGTGACGTCTACTAATCCACCCACTTTGATGTAATGGGATGGTACAGCCTCGGGACACTGTTCCCCGGAACCGGTCACCTCTATAATTTTTTCTCGGATACATGTCTGTCTTGGGACGGAGCTGCACTCTGCCTGAAGACAGAAACACAGATGAAAGATGATGATCCTCCACCAGCCATTTGTCAAACAGAATAACAGCGGAGTGATTTTCTAAAATAGAGACACAGTTCGTGAGTTTGTGACGAGTGATCGTCTCTATTTCTTAGTGGATCCCAATTGCGACAGAGACGGCAGATAAAATGTGTTTTGTTTTGTTTTGTTTTTTTGTTGTTTTTTTTTTGTTTTGTTTGTTTTTTTTGTTTTGCAAATTCTCAATTTCACACTGTGCGATATTTTCCAGTTAGTAACCCGCAATGTTGGATATTTGTATGGTAGATTTTTACCCGCGAAAAAGGGAAAAATGGCGCAGAGCAGATGACAAATCAATTTCTAGCGCAGTCATTAGAGCCTCAAGATGGTGGTAACATTTTCACGCTAATAAAGTCAACTGAATGAAAAAAGAAAAAAAGAATGTTCCGTATTCTAATAGTTAATTTCCTCTTGTCTGATCTATTTTCGCGATCGGTGAATGGGAAACTTTATAAAGAAATAATAGACAGAACTCTGTTCGTTCCTTTATAACATTTTTTTCCTATCATAATTATGCTTGTTCCTCTCTTCGCTAGTTTACATGACAGTTGCTCCATGCCAATATCTCATAAATAATTGGCTATTCCGTTTTGATCGAGTGGAAAAAGGGGAAAATATACTGCTAGGATGTGCCTTGTGGTGCAGGGGATACCGACTCGGAACGACAACTAGGGGAGCCGAGTTCGAATTCCAGTTGAATATGTTGCATTCACTTACGAGCAAATAACCTTGGGAAAGGTATTATTTCGTCCCTTCCCTCCAGTTATGGGTTAAATAACAGGACAGATTGGGTTCTATAGCCTTGGTCGGCAACCAGTCTACCGCAGAAAGCAATGGCAACCTACTGCGGGATAATCTTCTGTCCAGTCAGTCATGTCTCTTTCGAAACATGATCGCCCAAGCGTGTATCACGCATGGCACTTAACTGACTGACGGATATCTTATCGTTGTAGAACTCGTTATGCGCTTATTCAATCATTAACTTAAGGATTAAGATTAATTGGAATATTTAAATAAGAAGCCCGTGAAATTTTCATGTTTTAAAATTAATAAAAGAAATATTCCTGTAATTCACCTTTAAAATTAACGTTTCAGATTCCAAGAAAGATCGAAGATTACATTGGAACAAGAAATTTGAGAGTAATTTTTCTATATTCATCACTTCGCCCCAAACAAGGTAAAGATTGTACCGGATCAAGCTGCAGCAAAATCAGATTATTTTTCAGCATCCAATGTACACAACTAGTATTAAATATACTAATCTCCAATTATAATAACGATTGCATTATCCTAACTAATCGTTCCTTGCATGTATCAAAACCGGTGATGAAAAATGGGTTGTATACAACAATGTTCAACGCAAAAGGGGAAAGAATAAGAAAAACAAGAAAAGGAATATTAAGGTGCCAGTGGAATCAAGAAGACTATATAACCATTAACATTGCAATTAAATTTTAAAGATCATAGTTGGCTGAAAAGCATGAAGGCTGAATAAAGAAGGAAGAAAATGTTAGCATAGAACTTACGGTTATATCTAGCCATTCAATTGTAAATTAATGAAACCTTGCTGTCAATCTAGTACTGCTAAAATCTAGGTATGATAGTGGAAAGATGATCAGAAGAATGTAAGTATTTATACAAAAGGCACAGAGAATGTGGTGGGAAATTAAATGAATCCGAAATACCAGGTCAGGACTAATAATATTACAGATTCTATTTTGAATTTTATCAAGAATTTCTAAATATATAATAGAAACACTAGACTTTATGTGACAGCAATATTCAAAACATGGACGAATGGTAGACTTCAGTCAGTTAAGTGCCATACGTGATACACGCTTTGGACGATCATGTCTCTTTCGAGACATGACTGAGTGGGAAGAAGATTATCCCACAGTAGGTTGCCATTGCATCTGTGTCAGACTGGTTGCCTGCAAAGGCTATAAAACTCAATCAGCTCTATTATTTAACCCTTAACTGGAGGGAAGAGCCGGATTGATACCTCTCCCAAGGGTATTTGTGCGTAAATGAATGCAGGGAATTCAACTGGAATTCGAACTCGGCTCCCAAATTTGTCGTTCCGAGTCGATATCCACTGTACCACAACGCAGATCCTATAGTAGACTTATAGATATGTAAAAAATCTCTATGGTAGACTTATAGATATGTAACATAGATTATGGAGAGAAAAAAGGTCTAGCACGACACAGTGAACAAAATAACATGTGCACCAAATGAATTTATAAATCTAAACTTATCTATAAATGGAACTTTGTCTGTGTGTGTGTGTGTGTGTGTGTGTGTGTCTGTTAACTATAGACTCCGAAACGGCTGAACCGATTTTCTTGAAAATTTACACAGTTGTACTATAAGCGTCTGCGAGTGTTTTAGCTAGGTTTTGTGTCGAAGTACCCCCGATAAATATCGAAAATCGATAATCGATTAGAAGGAGTTGTCCGATTTTAATCAAATTTGATACACTCATAGACAAAGACATAAAAAACGATATTCAGAAGTTTCAAGGTTGCAGTTCTTACAATAGTGGAGAAAATTTGATATCAATACCAGGAAATCAAAATTTGACTTACATCCATTCATTTTTCTTTCAGTCTACGGTTTAGCTTTAACTGGAAACAACTATTGCTTTTTAGTCTTTCGTGCCAACGTCTAAAGAGTCTGAGCTCCAGGACCATGGATTAGTTTTAAAGATATCATTACACCCGAGCAACGCCGGGCTATAGTGCTAGTTAACCAAATAAAAGAAGGTTATACCCCAGACACAAATGAACGACGAGAAGAAATGTCATTTATGATATGTTTGAGATACCCAGGCCCCCACTAATACAACAAAACCGTACGAGCAAACGAAAACGTACCCCAACGGAAACTATAGTGATCAATCCCAAAAGACAAAAATATGTGTCAGACGGACATAAAAACATTGAGGTGACTGGCGGAGATGTTGTGTCATGGCTCGTATTATGTGACATCTGGTCGCCCGGATGTATAAAAGACAATGCACACTTAGCACGGGAGTTGTCATTATCACGGACTTCAGGAAGTAAAACTACTACTGCGAGAGGCTAAATATTGTATATACATCTTGTTTGTACCACTCTGCTAATAAAGTAGTTTATCTATATTTCTCTGCGTATCTTTTCATTCCACGATACAATAGATACTGAGTTGAAAACTGGTGTCATGAAGAAAGTCATTGATGTAAATTAGGAACAAATTTAGTCCAAGGAAATAGCTCTGGGTGACACTTGCATTCATACAGAAAGATCTAGAAAACTAGCCGTTCAAGACAACTTCCATCACGCGATTTGATTCAGTTCAAATTGTTCTGATTAGTTTATGAAAAAGGCACAAAACTTTATCTCAAAACTTTTAACAATAAATAAAAATCTTACTATAACAAGTTGCAGCAAACTCAAATGATTATTTTAAGCATCCAGTGAACACAACTAGTATTAAATATACTAATCTCCAATTATAATAGCTAATCTATAATTCTAACTAATCGTTCCTTGCATATATCATAACTGGTGATGAAAATGGGTTGTATACAACAATGTTCAATGCAAAAGGCAATGGATTAATCTCTAATTATAATGACGAACTAATCGTTCATTGCATATATTATTCTTCAATAAACAAATAAAACAATACGTCAAACGCGTTGGTTGCCAACCGTAACGAGACTGACCAAATTTCTGACATGAAAATGCTTCTTCTTCTTCTTCTTCTTCTTCTTCTTCTTCTTCTTCTTCTTCTATGTGCCCTGTCCCTTCAGGGCGTAGACGATCATGGCTCTCCTCGTCTCCCTATCCCTTGTGGCTCTTAGTATGTTTGCTCCTGTTGCTCCTGGTAACCCCCGTTCCGTCATCCACCTGATCAGGCCCTGCAAATATGTTATCCGCTGCCTTCCTCTGTCTCTCCTTCCTTCTATCTGACCAGTCAGTATCAGGTTCTCCAGGCTCTCCTTCCTCATTGTATGTCCCAGGAACTTCAGTTGTCTCTTCCTGATGCTCAGCATCAATTTCCTTTAATGGTGATAAAAAATGACATGCATATAACAATACTCAACACACAACATACAAACCTCCAAAACCGACTCCAAAAGCTGAGCTCTATGCCAAAAAAAAAAGAACTTTTTGTGTGTGGTCGGATCGTTGGAATATTATTTATTTCTTAAAGCGCAATGAAACGCTAGTTACACATTAGTTCCTGATTACATCATTACAAACGATCAACTAATCGAGAGACAGATGTTTCCACAGAAAACAAAAAAAACAAACCTCAGACAAATAATGGCTGCGCGTTGATTCTTAAATCTCTGTCGGAGACGAGTAATATTTTTATACATCCCCAAATAGGTTACAACTCTCCATGTGCGTTGTGGTTCAGTGGATATCGGCTCGGAAGGAGAAACCGGGGAGCCGTGTTCGAATTCCAGTTGAATCCATTGTATTCACTTACGCGCAAATACCCTTGGGAAAGGTATTAATCCGTCTCTTCCTTCCAGTTATGGGTTAAATAGCAGGACAGATTGGGTTCTATAGCCTTGATCGGCAACCAGTCTACCGCAGAAAGCAATGGCAAACTACTGCGGGATAATCTTCTGCCCAGTCAGTCATGTCTCTTTCGAGACATGATCGCCCAAGCGTGTTTCACGTATGGCACTTAACTGACTGACGTTTCCATTTGTCCTACGGAGGCTTAGTATATACACTGGCGGTATTATATTCCGAAAAGTAAGGCTTCAACAACAAAAGGACAACCTTAGGTATAAATACTGGCAGAAAAAGAAACCCGTCGTGGCGGACAAACATAAACTTGCTGCTGACTTTGACCGGGATCTACACTCTGTGGTGAATTGGGGCAAGAAGTGGCTTGTCAATTTCAATGCGACTAAGACCAAGCTGTTGTCCGTCAATTATCACAGGCAACCTCTCCTGCCTCCCATAAGCATGGACCAAACGAGTCTCCCTGAGAGCAATACACTGCGCCTCCTCGGCCTTACCCTCTCTTCTGATCTCAAATGGAACCACTACATTGAGTCCATAGCTAAATCCACTGTTAAAAAGTTGGGTCACTGTGTCGGGCCAGGATGTTTTTCCCGCCTGAATCCATCCTGCATATATACAAATCAACCATTCGTCCGTGCATGGAATACTGCTGCCATATATGGTCAGGCGCCCCTGCTGTTCATCTCAGTGTTCTCGACAGGCTCCAAAGGAGAATCAGTAATATGATAGGTACCGACTTGGCGGCTCGAATACAGCCACTTCCCCACCGACGAGATGTGGCCTCCCTTTGTCTGTTCTATAAATACTTTCATGGCTTCTGCTCCAACGAACTTAAGTCACTGGTGCCTCTGCAACAGGTGTTTACTCGTGCAACCAGATTGGCAACTGGGTCCCACCCATTCACAGTTAGATTAACCAAATGCAGACGACAATTCTACTCCTGCAGTTTCTTCTCTCGCACTTCCCGCCTGTGGAACTCGCTTCCATATTATTGCTATCCTGACGACTACTACCTCCAGGAATTTAAATGCAATGTAAATACTCATTTATTAACCACTTGACTCTAGTTCTTTCACCACCCCGTATATCTTTTCCTTTCTCTCCACCTTTGCAATTGTCATCACACCTGTATTCCCATCCTTCTCTTGCTACTTTCTAACTGGTTCGTCTTCCTATTCACTCTATTCTACTTAATCTTTTTACTCTTATGTAGCCCTCTGCACATCAGTGGCATTACCTCCTTGCTCGGGGTGATACGATTAAAAAACATGGTATAAACCAGACTAATAGCTACTTATTTCACTCAAATGTAAATCAGGACATTGTCTCATATTTCTTACTTTTTTAATCATTTCACGCCAATCAATGCGGGATCGCATTGCGATCCCGCATTGATTGGGGTGAAATGGTAGAAATGGTGAAATAATTACTAATGCGTAGGAGGTAACAGTGAAAGAAAAACAGGGTACCAGAAATGTCAAAGAAAGGATTAATGATCGATGGAAGAAGATAGAAGAAGGTAATTGAATTTGCATTTAAACATTTTGGAAATATAGTTAATCTCCAATTATAATAACGAGAGTATAATTCTAACTAATCGTTCTTTGTATATATCCTAACTGGTGATGAAAAATGTGTTGTATACAACAATGTTCAACTCGCCTGGAGGATAGCATCAGTCATGCTGATGAAAATTAGAAAGGGATCTCTCAGACGATTTTTTTTTTTTTATCATTTCACCCCGAGCAAGGTAGAAACGCCACTGATGTGCAGGGGGCTACATAAATGTAAAAAGATTAATTAGAAAAGAGTGAGGAGTACAAACTAGTTAGAAAGGAACAACAGAAAGCTGAGAAAGCAGGTGCGATGACAGATACATAGGTGGAGAGAAAGGGAAGGTTATACGGGGGTAGGGAGAGAGCTACAGTCCAGTGGTTAGTAGATGAGTATTGACTTTGCATTTAAATTTCTGGAGGTTGTAGCCGTCAGGAAAGCAAGAATATGGGAGCGAGTTCCACAGGCGGGAAGTGCGAGAGAAGAAGCTGCAGGAGTAGAATTGTCGTCTGCATTTGGCTAACCTGACTGTGAATGGGTGGGACCCAGTTGCCAGTCTGGTTGCACGAGTAAAAGTTTCGTTTTGGAAGCGTTAAAATTAAGAAGTAATTCCTTGCTCCAGCTAACAGCACATTAAAGGTCATTTTTTTAGACTGGCTACCAATTCTACCATACCAGTAAGATCACCATACCAGTGAAGATCTACCATAGAGGTAAGGATCTACCATAGGAAGGATCTACCATGTAAAAGTAAAGATCTACCATAGAGGTAAGGATCTATAGCAAGTGAGATCTACCATACCAGTAAAGATCTACCATAGAGGTAAGGATCTAACATACCAGTAAAGATCTACCATACCAGTAAGAATACCATGGGAGATGAGATCTACCATAGAGGTAAGGATCTACCATACCAGTAAAGATCTACCATAGAGGTAGGATCTGTACCAGTAAGGTCTACCATAGAGGTAAGGATCTACCATAAGTGGATCACCATGCAGTAAAGATCTACCATAGAGGTAAGGATCTAACATACCAGTAAAGATCTACCATACCAGTAAAGATACCATAGAGGTAAGGATCTACCATAGAGGTAAGGATCTGCCATACCAGTAAAGATCTACCATAGAGGTAAGGATCTAACATACCAGTAAAGATCTACCATACCAGTAAAGATCTACCATAGAGGGTAAGGATCTACCATAGAGGTAAGGATCTACCATACCAGTAAAGATCTACCATAGAGGTAAGAGGATCTAACATACCAGTAAAGATCTACATACCAGTAAAGATATACCATAGAGGTAAGGATCTACCATAGAGGTAAGGATCTACCATACCAGTAAAGATCTACCATGAAGATGAGGATCTAACATACCAGTAAAGATCTACCATGCCAGTAGATATACCATAGAGAGTGAATCACCATAGAGGTAAGGATCTACCATACCAGTAAAGATCTACCATAGAGGTAAGGATCTAACATACCAGTAAAGATCTCCCATACCAGTAAAGATATACCATAGAGGTAAGGATCTGCCATAGAGGTAAGGATCTACCATACCAGTAAAGATCTACCATAGAGGTAAGGATCTAACATACCAGTAAAGATCTACCTTACCAGTAAAGATCTACCATAGAGGTAAGGATCTACCATAGAGGTAAAGATCTACCATACCAGTAAAGATCTACCATAGAGGTAAGGATCTAACATACCAGTAAAGATCTACCATACCAGTAAAGATATACCATAGAGGTAAGGATCTACCATAGAGGTAAGGATCTACCATACCAGTAAAGATCTACCATAGAGGTAAGGATCTAACATACCAGTAAAGATCTACCATACCAGTAAAGATATACCATAGAGGTAAGGATCTACCATAGAGGTAAGGATCTACCATACCAGTAAAGATCTACCATAGAGGTAAGGATCTAACATACCAGTAAAGATCTACCAGTAAAGATATACCATAGAGGTAAGGATCTACCATGAGGTAAGGATCTACCATACCAGTAAAGATCTACCATAGAGGTAAGGATCTAACATACCAGTAAAGATCTACCATACCAGTAAAGATATACCATAGAGGTAAGGATCTACCATAGAAGACAGGATCTAGCATACCAGTAAAGATCTCCCATACAAATATTTAACAATGCGTGTTATTAACTGCGAAATATCGCACAATGTGAAATGGAGAATTTGCGAATAGACAAAAAAAAGGTAAGTAAGTAAATGTAAGTGAGTTCTACAACCAGGTAGTGTGAGAAAAGAAACCGAGGGTAGAAGCCTTTTTTTGCATTTATTTTCAAATTTCTTGTTTCAATGTACTCTTCGATTTTTGTGGCCTGAAGAGATGGATGCTAAAACTTTCTATGTGCCATGTCCCTTCAGGACGTAGTCGATCACGGCCTTCCCCGTCTCCCTATCCCTGATAGCACGCTTTCTCTTGTTACCCCACCCAAATCCCGCTCTACCATCCACCTGCTCAGGCCCGTCAAATATATTATCCGCTGCTTTTCCCTGTCTCTCTTTCCCTCTATCTGACCTCTGAGTTTCAGGTTCTCCAAGCCCTTCTTCCTCATTGCATATCCCAGGAACTTTAGCTGTCTCTTCCTGATACTTAGTATTACTTTCCTTTTCGTTTCCATCCTTTCTAAAACCTCATCATTGCTCACAAGCTCGATTATATCCGCTGCATCCTTCTTTAGAAACATATTTCAGTTGCTTCTGGTTTAACCGCTTTAGATGATGTGTTCATTTTTCCTTTATACATACAATAGCAGTGTAGCCCGGCGTTGCTCGGGTGTAATGAAAGCTTTAAAACTAATCCATGATCCCGGAGCTCAGACTCAGCCTAAAGAATATTTGAAATAATAAAATAATTGCGACAATTTACCAGTCGCACTCAATATATATCACAGGTGTGATGAAAGCTTTAAAACTAATCCATGGTCCTGGAGCTCAGACTCTTTGGATGTTGGCACGAAATACTAAAAAGCAATAGTTGTTTCCAGTTAAAGCGAAACCGTAGACTGAAAGAAAAATGAATGGATGTAAGTCAAATTTTCATTTCCTGGTATCGATATCAAATAAGTTTTTTTCGTCGTCAACTGAATTTTGAAGGCTAAATAAGTCCTCTGAGTAAATGGTATCATGGCTGAGACTAAGAACTACAATTATACATACTTAGAGCCAAACCCGAAACAAAAACTAAAATAAAAGGGCTGAAAAAATACAGACACACACACAAACATTTTGGCTTATATATATATATATATATATATATATATATATATATATTATAGATTTTCTGCACTATTGTAAGAACTGCAACCTTGAAACTTCTGAATATCGTTTCTTATGTCTCTGTCTATGAGTGTATCAAATTTGATTAAAATCGGACCACTCCTTCTATAACCCGATTTTTTCGATTATCGATTTTCGATATTTATCGGGGATACCTCGACACAAAACCTAGCTAAGAACACTCGCAGACGCTTATAGTACAACTGTGTAAATTTTCAAGAAAATCGGTTCTGTCGTTTCGGAGTCTATAGGTAACGGACACACACACACACACACACACACACACACACACACACACAGAGAGAGAGAGACAAAGTTCCATTTTTAAATAAGTTTAGATAAAAACGTATATATTATGATCTTGAATAAGTTCTGGCTTATTTTTCCTGAAACGTAATGTTTATTTACAAAAATTAGTAAGAAATATGTCACTGAAAGTATTGTCAATCACTAGCCACTGCTATTCTCCTATCTTTCTGACACTATTTAAATTCCAGGTCAGAAAAACAACACATCATTTGAGACTAACATTGAGTCGATCCTTTTTTTGGCATCTTCATAAGAATAAAAAGTGTTGTTCGGCCAGGCCATGTTCAATCGATCGGAACAAGTGATAATCGGACGAGGCATTGTCTGGTAAATACGGTGGGTGGAAACTTATAATTTAAGGGTTTACAAGTAGATTTTCACCCGTTTTGCAACATGTCGCCTACGGTTACAAAATCATTTTGTCGTGTCTCTGCTCGTATAGCGCCCGTTCTTTTTTAATGCTCGGCTCAAACGCATCAACTATAGTCGATAGCGATCTCCCACGATGGTTTCAGTCGGTTTGAGTAGCCCATAATAAACTGCACCCAGCTGATCCCACCAAATGCAGAACAAAAGCTTCAAACTATGGATAATTGGTTTTGCCGCAAATGTTGATGCATGGATGGGTTTACCCCCACTATCTTCTACGTTTAGTGTTATTGTAACGTATCCACTTTTCATCGCCGGTCACGATACGATACAAAAACCTTTCTTTTTCTGCCGTTGAAGCAGCAGTTCACATGTGAAAAGACGCCGTTCGACGTCCTTCGGTTTCAACTCGTACGTCATCCAACGTCCTTGCTTTTGAATCATTCCTTATGTGTGATATCCGTTGTGGTGCAGTGGATAACAACTCTGTACGACAAATCGGGAAGCCGAGTTCGAATTCCAGCTGAATTCCTTGCATTCACTTGCACGCAAATACCCTGAGAAAAGATATTAATTCGTCACTTCCCCCCAGTTATGGGTTAAATAATAGAACTGATTGGGTTCTATAGCCTCAGCAACCAGTCTACCGCAGAAAGTAATGGCAAACCTACTGCGGGATAATCTTCTTCCCAGTCACTCATGTCTCGAAAGAGACATGATGGTCCAAAGCGTGTATCACTTAACTGACTGACATGTTTTCAAACGTTTTGTAACTGTTTTGTGATCAACTCTTAATGATTCTGCAAGTTCCGCTTGCGCCTGTCATAAGTCTTCAAACTTTTCGGTGCGCCAGAGCCTTCTTAGCTTCAACATCAAAATCATTATTTTTCTGATAGAGCCTGATCGGCGGAAGTCTCACCAAGAACAAAAATATAATTGCCCGGTATGTCACAGCTATTGATCCTAACAAACAACTCAGATTTTCACTTACTATAATAAAAAAATCAAAACTTCTAATCAAATTATTACCAACGATTCAGCATAGTGTATCTCTAATGTTATCTCAACAAACAACGTTAAACTCTTACATTGATCATACATGTACCACACACCCTGTTTTCTGACTTGTCACTTGTCAGAATTTATAACAGTTCGTGCACCATATACGAGGGTCATTCAATAAATAACGTGAATTCTTCTAAGGTGAATTTTTCTAATACAGATAAAAGCTTACTTTTTTTTAAATTTTTATTTTTCAACGTAGTCCCCCAGCAGTGTCACACACCTTTCCCATCTGTGCACAAGCTTCCGTATTCCCTCAGCGTAAAAATCTTTGGACTAATGTCTCAACCAATCGCTCACAACACTTTTGACTTCAGCGTCACTTTTAAACTTCTTTAAACAATTTAGCCCACTTGTAGACATTTTTGGGCTCAAGCATGTGGCACCATACACAGTTGACATTCTCCTATGAATTTCAACTGGTTTGTACCCTTCATCAACCAAACACTTTATAACTGACCTCAGTCCAATCCTGGAGCATGCTTCTTTTTGTCGGCCATCTTTGTTAATCTCCAAAACTCTCAAAGTTTTTTTTTTAATATGCCAAAAAAATAAATCCCTTTGAAAAAGAAGTAAAGGATAAACGTAAGCTTCTATCTGTATTAGAAGTCCTTATACCGAGAAATTCACATTATTTATTGAATGAACTTCGTATATATATATATATATATATATATATATATATATATATATATATATATATATATAATTCCAAGTGAAGAGGACTCAAGGTTTTTTTTTATTTTGAATACTCTGGCATTTATTTTATTATAAACAGTGCTCAATATAATGAGTATTATAGAGCTTAATATAATATAATTATATAGTTATGTATCAATTTTACATTGCGACATGGAAATTTCTATATTTCGAGATAGGTTCTCATAATCAGAATCATCAAAAGTATAAGTTAGGAAAGAATAGTGGATTGATACTCAAAAGAAATATCACATCAAATGTAAAAAAACTGAAGGGAAAATGATAAGATCAGATTAATGTGAGGTAAAACACTAAGGAAGGGAAACAGACAAGAGAAGAATAGGGACAAGGAAAAAGAAAAAAGAGGAAAAAAGTTGGTTAGCATGTATTCTTCGGGGTCAAACCCCAAAGTGAATCTCCATTCTGATTAGCCACACAAAAAAACACCCACATACATTCACAGCAAACCAAAAGATTTTGTCATTTAAGTGTAAATCATCTGCACAACCACACCAACATTGCCTGATGATGAGAACCTCTCTCGAAACATAGAAATTTCCATGTCGCAATGTAAAATTGATATATATATATATATATATACAAGAAATCAAAATTGTGTCCTGCGTTATTTCAATGCAATACAAGAGAGTTGGAACGTATGACCAAGCGTAAGTCTCTTTGATGTTTGTAGATCCGCGTTTTTAGATTTCGTGATGTTTTCCCTGTGTATTGCACTGTAGACACTGAATTTTATAATTCCTGACATTCAAATCGATGTTTGGTGTCTTTTTTAATCTGACAATATCACCAATAGTATTAGAGGTGGTGGTAACAATTCTGGTGTTTGGGACAGTTAATTTGTTGGAGAGCTCATATGAAAAGATTATGAAATCTGTGTGATTTTGGGTGGTATTTATTTATTTTATTTTTTTTTTTTTTTGCTTTAGTGTATTTTACAAGCATTTTTTTTTTTTGGCATTGAGGATGAAATAATGTGAGTAGTGGAGAAGTTTGAATATTTGTTCAATATATTTCTCTTCTTCAGATAAATAATTATGGCTGTACATTCTGAGGACCCTAAGGTAGAAAACTACAATTAAACCAGATTTAATTCTTTGGCTGTGGTGAGAATAGAAATTAATAAGATCATTTTTATTTGTCTATATTTCTGGGATGAGGTAGTATTTATGTTATTTACATGATTTGGACGAATGTAATGGAAGAAGGCCGGAGCGAACAATGGCGGAAACGACGTACAAATGGCAACAAAGATGACGACAATAGTCTGAATAATGTAAATACTGAAGATCGTTTTTGTTGGTAGGTTTACAGTAAACTTTAAATTCTAATTAATCGTTATTACGTATTAATAAAATATCAAGGAATGGTAAAGAATTGTTAGTGTATATTTATATATAAAAGGGGAAATTGGAAAAAGTTTACTTGGGACGCGTTTCGTCCTTTAGAACTTTATCAAACGTCGTAATGAATTGTTTTTCTTTTTTGATCAGAGTAGGGCAGCCCAAAATGCCAAATACAGGTCGGGAATACCAGAATCAAGCAGGTACAAAAGTTTAAATACCTGGGAAGCGTTATAACAGAAGACGGAAGGTGCGACACAGAGACCCGACGGCGAATTTGCATGGCAAAGGAAGCTATGCCGAAATAGCTTGTGACAAAATAAACTTAGAACAGCAACCAGCGACTGAATTGTGGTTCTCCCAACTGGTATTCAAATCAAGTCTTTCCTTCATGAGCTCTCTCAAAATCTCACTAACGGACGTTTCAGCCACCAACTGTGAACGTTCTTTTTTTCCTCCATTTTAGTTGCAGTAGATTTACACGCTAAGCAAATACAGGCTCTCTTTTGGCGGGGACAAGGCAAGTCGCAAACAGTAATGCTAGTCCCAGGTTGTATCTCATGTCTGCCACAATTCCAGAAGTTGAGAAAAGTATTAAGAAACAGGACAATTTCGCTAGAAACTAGGAAGAGAGTACTGGATTGCTACGTGCTGTCCGTCCTTTAATATGGCAGTGAATGCTGGACAATACCATCAAAGATGAAGGAAAAATTGAAGCAACTGAAATGTGGTTCTACAGAAGGATGCTGCGAATGTCATGGATCGAGCATGTGAGCAATGATAAGGTCTTGGAAATGATGGAAACAAAAAGGAAATTAATACTGAACATCAGGAAGAGACAGCTGAAGTTCCTGGGACACGCAATGAGGAAGGAGGGCTTGGAGAATCTGATACTAACAGGCCAGATATAGGGAAAAAGAGACAGGGGAAAGCAACGGATAACATAGTTGGTGGACCTAATCAAGTGGATGATGGAACGAGGATTGTATGGCTTAACAGGAGTAGGAGTGCTAAGAGCCACCAGGGATAGGGAAACGTGGAAGGCCATGATCGCCTACGTCCTGAAGGGACAAGGCACACAGAAGAAGAAGAAGAAGAAGAAGAAGAAGAAGAAGAAGAAGAAGAAGAAGCATTTTCATGTCAAAATTTTGGTCAGTCTCGTTTCGGTTGGCAACCAATTGTTTTATAAAAATCTTTCTTTTGTAAGAGTCAGGACGCAAATTGGCTTTAGAAGATCATGAGATCAAGGCACTCTCTAAACATTTTCGTCATAGTGAATTGTTTTTCTCTTTTAATCAGAGTAGCATTTTTATGTCACAACTGCGGTCAGTCACCTTACGTTTGGCAACTTATCATTCACAAATATTATATTTACATAAGGTAGATTTTGATGTGCTGAACCATTAGTAACAATTAGATAAAACGTTTTGATTTTTTTTAGCATGGTAAATGATAAATGAATTATGTTCGTATGACTACACATCCGCACGACAGAGGGGTGCTGCTGATTTTATAATTTTTTTTTTTTTTATCTAGCCGAGTTCATGTAGAGGCTTTACTTTTTCTTTCCATCATTTTGTAAGTTGTTATTGAATTTCTGCCGGGAATGTTGAAATGTTATAAAGGCCAGGACACACATTTATTGTGGGCTAGCATGTAATTAATACCATCTCTCAACATTTAAGTTCTAATCAATTATTTTCTCTTTTGATCAGAGTAACATTTTTATGTCAAAATTATGATCAGTCTCGTTCTGGTGGGCAATTAATGCTTTTGACGTATTATTTTGTAAAACGTTCCTTTTGTGTTCATATAATCTTTTTAATTTCTTGGGGTTTCTTCAAAGTATTTCTTGTGACACTTATTACAGGCGATAGAGTAAACTCCTTTTTCAGGTTTTCACCTATTGTTTTGTTTGATACTGGCTGTCTTATTTTTGTTTTGGACGTAGTAGTAACATTTTTATGTTGAGTTTAGATAAATTATTCTCTATGATAAATGTGATAAAATTAGAATAATAAATATTTTTTATTCATTGGGTTTGGGGTTTGCATTGAATATAAAATAATGCAGTAATTTGAAAGTGTTTTCAATATATTTGTCCTGTTCGTGTAAATAATACGAGCCGCATATTCTTAGTGCTCTTGGGTTGAATTTGATCATTATGTGGGATTTTTTTTCATGTTATTTAGAATTTTATAAGATAATTGTTAAATTGTTATTGATACCGCGTAGCTTGATATCTAAGAAAAGTAAGGAATTGTGTTCTTCAATTTCCTATGTGAATTCAATTGAGTGTTGGTTTTGTTTAGTTGATCTACTAGACCAGCTACATTAGTATCACGAGGATATATAAGTGGAGTATCTTCAATATAACGAAAGTATGTTGATTGTTTAGTGTTGTATACCTACTTACATACAGGAATGGGTTATTCTTTTTAATTTATCCGTTGTAGGTATGGAATCTTTTGCAAAACAATCGTCTCAATATAAGGGAGTAAGCCAGAAATTTGTAGAAATAAAAAATGATATTAAATGTTTGTTAAATGCACGTTGCTGCTATACCCTTTATGTATTAGGATTTTGAATAAGTTCTTACTGTTTTCCAGCAGATGGCGTTCTCAAAACTGCGTGCGTGTAGTTTTAGATGGTAACACATTTATAAGTTAAGCTTCAAATTCAGTGTATGTCATTTCGTTGAAGTGTAAACAACTTTGTTTTTCTAGCGTTAAACATGTCGCATTTCGATCCAAAGAAAATCTATTTGCGGGGAATTTTACTGCACTGCTTTATTTAAAAGAAATATGCAGCTGAAGCACACAGAATTCTTGTTGAGCCTTACAGCGACCAGGAAACAGCATGCAGAGATTGGTTTAAGAGCTTCAAAAACAATGATTTTGATATTGTAGATAAAGTACGCTCTAGTGCACCGACAAAATGAAGAGGAAAAATTGGAGACATTGAAGACACATGTCAGACAAAAACTGAACTTGCAGAATCCTTAGGAGTTGATCACAGAACAGTTTCAAAACGTTTGAAAGAATTAGAAATGAGTCAAAATTAAGGACATTTGGTGCCATACTAGTTTAAACCGAATGACGTCATACGGTGTCTTGTCACGAAAAAACAGCTGTTTCAAAAGCAGAAAAAGAAAAATTTTTTGCATCGTATCGTGACCGGCGGTGAAAAGTGGATACACTACGACAACTCTAAGCGTAGATGATTGTGCAGTAAGCCCGGCCATACATTAATATCGGCGGCAAAACCGAATATCCGTGTTTCGAAGCTTCTGCTCTGCATTTGGCTGGATCAGCTGGGTGTAGTTTATTATGAGCTGCTCAAACAGACCAAAACTATCAGGGGAGATCGCTATCGACATTGAAGAAAAAGACGGGCGCTAGACGAGAAACGAACCGACGAAGTGATTTTACAACATGACAACGCTTGGCCGCGTTGCAAAACGGGTGAAAAATCTACTTGGAAACATTAAAATGGGAAGTCCTACCACACCAGCCGTATTTACCAAACATTATCACTTGTTCCGACCGATCGATGCCTCATGGCCTGGGTGAGCAGAACTTTCATTCTTATGAAGAGGCCACAAAAACAACAACAACAAAAAAAAATAGGCGAACCTGAAGGAGACAACCACCATCTTTAAATTTGTTGTTTTGCATTTTTTTTTTTTTACTTTCTTTCGGTGCAAACTCTCCGATTGACAAGAAATTTGGAAAAATTTCAATAGTTAAACAATTTTAAGAGGGGTTCAGTTTTTTATACGTTATTGTAAATCGATCCTCCATTTTGGAGCCACTCGCCGGTACGACATTACCACTACCTGTAAATTTGTTGATTATCAATTTTTTTACTTTTTTCAGTGCAGTCTTATCGATTAAACCCTAAACTTTCCGATTGACAAATAAAATTTGGAAAAAATTCAATATTTAAACAATTTTAGGTGGGGGGCTCAGTTTTTCATCAAACCTTATAGTAAATCGATCCTGTGTAATTAACTTTTTTGCTTGCGCATATTCAACAACCGCATCCTTTGCAAAATTTTTGAATAAAGCCATTCTTGGAGTTTCCGAAGAATATGCCATCGTAAGAACTGAAAAAAAAAACAACTTGAAAAAGACAAAAACAAGATCAACAACTCGTCCCAAAAAAAACAAAAAACAAAAAAAAAAACAAAGCGACTCTAACGCGAGTGGTTCCAAAATGGAGGATCGATTTACAATAACATTGAATGAGAAAATGATCTCCCGCCACTCAAAATTGTTTAAATATTGAAATTTTTCAAAATTTGTTTTTTTATAATCGGAAACTTTATGTAATAATCGATAAGACTGTGCTGAAAAAGTCCAAAAAGAAATAAAAAAACAACAAATTTAAAAGTGTCTCCTTTAGGTCTGCCAAAAAATAAATTGACCCGTGGTTAGTCTCAAAAGACGTATTGTTTTTTCCGGCGTGGAATTTAAATCCTGCCAGAAAAATGAATAAGTTTAGTGGCTAATTTTTGTAAATAAAACATTACTTTTCATAAAAAAAATACACGATAACTTATTCAAGATCTTCATATACATATTGTTGTAGCCCTAAAAGATTACTGCCTGAGTCATCAGCAAAACGGCGGTTGGGGATAATAATATATCACAAATACAAGACTCGTACGCTGCGTGAAGTAGATACACTGATAATAACTGCTCTGCTCTCTAACAAACGTAACACATCACTCAATAAACCACAAGCCTAACTAATAAAACAACAACCTTTAGGCAAAATTCAACTTTATTTATCAACATAGTCTCCTTCTAGGGTGATACACTGATTTCAACGCTTCCCTAACAATTCGATGCTTTTTTTGTAGAACTATTTGACTTGAGCCACAAAATGCGCCTCAGCTTTCGATATCACTTTTTCATTGGAGCTAAATAGCTTTCCCTGGATCATTCTTTTGAGGTCTGCAAAGCTAATAGTCGCTGGGGTCCGATCTGAAGAATAGGGTGAATGCAGAAGCATTTTAAAGTGCAATTCATGCAGTTTTGCCATTGTTGCAATCGACATGTGACACGGTGAGTTGTCTTGGTGAACGATCACTTTTTTCTTCTTCATTTGTGGCTATTTATAGGCGATTTCTTCTTTCAAACGCACCAATAATTCGCTATTGATGGTTCTTCCTTTCTCAAGGTAATCGATGAACAAAATACCTTGAGCATCCCAAAATATGGAGGCCAAAACCTTGCATGCTGTTGTTTGCATCTTTGGTCACTTTGGACGGTTTTCACCTGCTGCTGTCCGCTCAGCTGAGTGCCGATTTGACTCCGGAGTGAAGTGGCGGATCCATGTTTCATCCATTGTCACATATTTACGCGA
This sequence comes from Ascarosepion bandense, assembly GCA_037127315.1. Classification (NCBI taxonomy): domain Eukaryota; kingdom Metazoa; phylum Mollusca; class Cephalopoda; order Sepiida; family Sepiidae; genus Ascarosepion; species Ascarosepion bandense. The sequence continues at coordinate 409,641 of JBBBDQ010001560.1, forward strand.
AGTTGCGTTGAAACAGTTTCAAACAATGCTCTGAATCGTCGACGCGTTGCTGTTTTTGATCGACTGGGAACAAACAGCTTCCTCATAGACAAATGTTCATGCAAATGGTGAATACACAGCCTTCTGATATGTTCAACTCCTCTGCTATCTTTCACGCAACTTCATTTTAAGATCGGCCAAAACGAGTTTGTGAATGTCGTGTTTTCCAGGACAACTGCCGATTTGGGGCGACCAGAGCGTTCAGCATCATTTGTGTCTTTACGACCGCATTTAAAATAGCATAACCGTTGTTTCTGACGGAGCAAAGTTTGAATAACACTTATCAAGCCATTGCTTTGTTTGAACAGTATTTTCCCATCAGAAAGAAATGCTTTATCAACACGCGAAATTCAAATTTTTCCATTGTTTTGAAAATTTGCAACAGTAGCTTCATTTAAATAACTGTAATTTGTAAACTAATAATCCGATTGAGCCCAAATTTTGTCACGTGTCATTTGAAGGTTAGTACTTTATAATAATTTTTTATTAGTGGCACCATCAATATGTCAGGCCCGGGACTTATTGAGTGATGTATTATATAGGAGAATAGGGCAATCCCATGCCTGTATACAGGTCAGTATACAACATATATATATTTCGTGTAGAGAGGAAGCAGATAATTTTATAAGCATATATTGTTAAATATAACAAACAATGAATGTCTATTATGTTTAATCATGAGCCGTTCTAAACATCGTATTTTGGATTTAATTGCAAGTATAAATAAATACTAAAATTGTCCAAAATTTGGATATTTTTTATTATACCTGTTCTAAGCATTCGGCGCACATGAACCATCTTCAGAGAGGTTACAGGGGCGTTAACATAAAGACATCCGCTATCAAAGATGGTAGTATCTTTTGTTGACATAAAACCTTGCTATGCGACGAGAACAGTTACCGAATAGCAGCCGCAGGTCGTAAGTTTGTAATGTGGTTCTATGACGTCTCACACACACACACACACACACACACATACATATATATATATATATATATATATATATATATATATATATAAAATGATTATATATATATATATATATATATATATAGCCATAAAATACGTTACAGCGTCGAGCAATGGGTAGCGAGGTTTTCCTGTTATCTTTACTGCGTTCACGAAACAAATTATTATTAAATAATCCATCAGTAATAATATTCATGTTTGTTGGTTTTATTTATTTATTTATTTATTTATTTATTATTACTTTCCTTGATTTCTTTAGTAGAAACATTTTCTTCCAGGTCCCAACCAGCTGCTAAGAATTAGATTGACATTTTCCACCGATAAAAATAACAAAACTAAGATCGTATACATTTTACAAAAATAAATTTCTTCTTGATGTGTAACGGTACTTGTGAGTATGTGCCACAAGGAATCCTTTCAATGAGTCTATCGGAAACTTTTCCAATCGACCGGATGGCTTCCACTACAACTGGAATTACTGATGTCTTCATGCATCACATATCTGAGTTTTTAACTTCAAGATTCTTGTATTTTGATAGGTGTTTGAAGATTTTTAGAGGTATTACAATCTGCATGAACTGCCATGTCAATATGAAAGCAAATTCTGTTTTTGTAATCTCTAATCACGATATCAGGGCGATTAGCTTTGCTTGTTCTGTCTGTATATATTGTAAAGTCCCATAAAATTGTTACAGGTCCTATCTTTGGAGATCTTCAAAGATTCATTACAATCTGCAGGGACATTCATGTCAATAAAAAAGCACATTTTGTTTTTGTGGTCTTTGATCACGGTGTCTGGGCGATTAGCTTTGATTGTTCTGTCTGTGTATATTGTAAATCCCATAAAATTGTTACATAACCTATCTCTGTAACGGGGTCTGGGCCATACCGGTTTCATGGCGAGTTTTATATCCCGTGGATGCCAGTACTGTGCAACCCGATACAAGATGGTCAATTATTTCTGGATATTTATCCCATAATCAGCATTTCGAGTTAAAAAATTCCAATATGTATGCTTGGTAATTTCTAGTCAGCAATCATTGTTAACGTACAGCAAGATTATTAATATATCATTTTCCATCATATTTCGATTTCTGCTATGGTCGCCTGACCTACCAAGTCTGCGGGAAGACCTAAGGAAGGTCGTGGTGTGTCGTTATGGCTCCATTTCATGTTTTTTCTATCTCCCCTATCATCCTTAGCGTTACATAGACAAAGTTCTCCTTAGCGTGTGGGCTGTACTTAACAAGACAATTTTTTGTATATCTCTTAAGCAGGAGTTTCCAGGGAGTGTTTCAATGTGTTGTTATGTTCCTTTTTTATCATTCCAAGTGCACCTACTGGTACGATTCGTGTTTTCAATTTCCACCTTTTTTCTATTTCAATTTCCAGGTTTTTATATTTTGACAGTTTTTCGAATTCCTTGATTGCTATGTTACAATCCGCTAGACAAGCCATATCAATTCATAGGCAAGTTTTTTCTTTCTGGTTTTAACAATAATGTCCGGCCTATTTGCTCCAATTTTTCTGTCTTTACAGATGGTGTAATCCCATAGAATGGTGACATCTTCTATTTCTGTAACCGGTGCTGGGTGATGTTCATACCAGTGTTTGTTTACAGATTTTCCATAGTAAATATTGCCCAACTCTATCGTGGCGATTTTTATATTCATTTGGGGCAAGTACAGAACAGCCTGAGATTAGATGGTCTATTGTTTCTTGATGTTTATCACAAAACCTGCATTTTGGATCCACATTATTATGTATAATATTTGCTTGAAAGTTTCCAGTGAAAAGACTTTGGTCTTGCGCTGGAAGAATAAAGCCTTCAGTCTCAGACTTTAATCCAGATGCACGTAATCATCGATGAGTATTAACTTTATCAACATTGGAATTATTGGCACGTTCTGGATATTGGCCATGCAGAAGTTTGTCTTGCCTGCGTTGTTTCATCTGTTCAAGAGCTTTATTTTTGGCTTTCATTTTCATATTTTTTGCCGCAATAGTTGGTTCTTGGCTTCTGTTTTGCATTTCTACAGAATCTACTGACTGTAAATCTTGTTTGTATTTTCTACCTTCTTTTATTATTGAATATTTTTTCTTTTTGTTTTCATGTTGTTTGACTAATTGTATCCTCCAGTCGTTTGTTGTTTCTATGTATGTTAGTAATCCAATAGTTGTTGTCTTGTATGACAATTCTAGCTGAATAAGACCTCTTCCACCATCTTTACGGGGTATGTATAGACGGTCTACATCAGTCTTTGGATGATGCATCTTATGCTTAGAAAGAAGCTTTCTTGTTTTAGAATCCATTCGCCTGATGTCGTTTAGAGTCCAGTTTAAGATGTTGAAACTATATTGGACAACTGGGATTGCAAGGCTATTAATGGCCATAATTCTGTTCTGAGAATTCAATTCAGTTTTTAATATCAGTCGTAGCCTTCTATAGTACTCTTTACGCACTATTTCTTTCATTTTTTATGGTGAAGTTTTTGCTCTCATTTACACCTAGGTATTTATAAGCTACTGGCTTTAATTCTTTTATTGTTACAGCAGGGTCTAAGCTAATTGAGGATGTTTCTTGTATTGATCCACGTAAAACTGTAGCTTTAGCACATTTATTCAAATTGAATTTCATTCCATTGTCTTCGCTGAAGCATTTTACAGTTTGCAGAAGACCTTCTAGCTCATTATCATTCTTAGCATACAACTTTAAGTCATTCATGTAAAATAGATGGCTTATTTTCTTTTGAGCTATTTTATAACCACATTCTGTCTTGTTAAGTTGACTGGTTAGTGCTATTAATGAGATGCAAAATAGTAAGGGAGACAAAGGAGTCACTTTGAAATATACCTCTTTTGATGTTTATTTCACCAGACTTATAGGTTCCATTTATATGATTGAGGTAAAGGGTTGTTTTCCATTGCATTGTAGCAGTTTTCCAGGACCATTCTGTTAATAAGCAATTGATCTTTATACCCGTAACAGCTACGTTTGCGGTAATATGTAATTTCTTTACAAGAAGAAATATGTCTGTTTTGTTAAAATAGATGTTAATAGTTTGTATGTTGTCGGAAATCATGTAATTGGTCTGTAGTTTTTCGGGTTGTTTATGTCACTCTTCTTGGGTAGAAGAAATGTAATTCCTTTGGTCATCCATGCAGGAATTTTAGTGGGACCGTTAACCATTTCTTGAAGTTCTTTGGCTAGTTTTTATGTGCTGTATTTAAATAATACAGCCAAAAGTTACGAATTTTATCTATACCTGGGAATTTCCATTTGTGTGCTTTTTCAGTGCACATTTAACATCCTCTTCTGTGAATCCAGCCCATGTTTGTTCTGGTTTATTTTTGATTCGTTCTATCTCTTATGAAATCCAATCTACTCTTTTGTTATGTTCTTTAGGGCAAGCCCATATTTTTTCCCAGAAAACAGCTTGAGAGTGGAAAAGAGGGCAAAAATACATTAGAAATCCACCACTACGAATGAAAAGTTATTCCGTTTAACTTAGTGAAGTAATATACTTATACTCAAACTCATTCCTAAGTTGTGTATACGATAGTCGTGTATAGTATGAAAATGAAGACGCTACTTGAATTTGCCCTCCTCCTCTTCAGAAAAAATCTCGGCCCCTATGCTCGCCCCCACCTCCACCAACTTTGAGAGTTTGAAAATCGCCACTGAACAGAAGATTATTTGTATTATTTTTATTTTGATTTTGTGAATCCCGTCAGCTTTTCAACTAGCATTATAAATGTAATCATTGGAATATTCAAGGAGTTTAAAAGTATTATCAGTGTATTTCTCATCGCCATCTAAATATTGAGAGCTACAAATTCTAATTTATCTTAAACGGAATTCCATAATTCTTTGGGGTTTTATTTTCTTGCTATTGAGTGAATAGAAATTTAGGATATAATTTTTTAAATCTTTTCTTTTCATCCTAAGTAAGGCGGTAAAGGTCCTAAGACGTAATTGGTTACTGAGAATGAAATAAACAAAAAAAAACGAACAGGATTCAAGGAAACGAGTCAATCATACATGACCTTCCATTAATTAGTAAGCTAGCATTACGATTGCGTTACGATTTGCCACTATCTCAGGTAAATAATGAACTATTCCGTTCTGACGTCGAGAAAAGATGAAAGAAAATATATATGTCAGTTAGGTTATTTGGTTTATGTGAGAACAAGAAGGCAAACGTAATAGAAAGAAAGAAAGAAAGAAAGAAAGAAAGAATTTAATTGGTTCGTTCATTCAATTTTACGGTTTATCAATTCTTTGCAACATATTTAAAGTAAGAAAAATATTTTTAGATTTTAATTATTTTATTACTTTTTTAGATAATAATAGTTTAGTCATCGAAGTTTTACTAATTAACCCATAGCTAGAGGGAAAGATGTTGATTCATACATTTTCGGAGATATTTGAATGCAAAGAAATATAACGAATCCACATTGAATTAGTACTCTGCACAAAGAAAGAAAGAAAGAAAGAAAGAAAGAAAGAAAGAAAGAAAGAAAGAAAGAAAGAAAAGGGAAGTTCGTAAAGGCAATAACGTTCTCGGGTATTTAACATCTTCAATAAAATTAAAATAAATTGTCAAATTTTAATCTCTTCATTGGTAACCTGTGCTCGTATTTCGGGTAGTTATTGTAATAGTTTTAAATGTTGTTAACATCAAATATTCAATGGTGGATTCGTTATTATTATTATTATTATTATTTAGTCGTTTCACTCCAAGCATGTGGTTTTCCTGGGCATGACGAGAGAATATATCTGGCAGTAAGACCTCTGAACTGGAGATTAGAAGTTTTGAGGAGCATGGAAACACCTGATGTTGTTCTAATGTCTAGTCTGTCACAAGATAATAGTACCTGTTGGGGTTCAAGTAATGGGCAAATAGTGAATCCCTAAACAAAAACAAAACACTATGCAAGTAGTAAAAATACCAGCAATGCATTTCTATTTAATAAAAACAGAACAGCGATACCCATTTATAGTAAAATTAGCAACAATACATTTTTCAATAAAAATACCAGCAATACATTTTTATTTAATGAAAAAAGAGCAGCGATAGTCATTTATTTTAAAATTAGCAACAATACATTTTTAAGGAAAAACACCAGCAGTACATTTTATTTAATAAAGAAAGAGCAGCGATACTCATTTATTGTAAAATTAGCAACAATACATTTTTCAAGAAAAATACCGGCAATACATTTTTACTTAAAAAAAAGAGCAGCGATACACATTTAAAGTAAAACTAGCAACAATACACTTTGAAAAAAAATACAAACAACCCATTTTTATTTAATGAGAACAAAAGAGCAGCGATAGCCATTTATTGTAAAGTTAGCAACAATACTTTATTTGATAAAAAAGCAATATATTTTTATTTAATAAAAAAGAGCAGCAATACCCATTTATAGTAAAATTAGCAACAATATATTTTTAAAGAAAAATACCAGCAATACATTTTTTGTTTAATAAAAACAGGACAGTGATACCCATTTATAGTAAAATTAGCAACAATACATTTTTCAAGAAAAATACCAGCAATATATTTTTATTTAATAAAAAAAGTGCAGAGATACCCATTTATAGTAAAATTAGCAACAATACATTTTTGAAAAAAATTAGCAACAATACATTTTTTGAATAAAAATACCAGCAATAAATTTTTATTTAATAAAAAAAAGATCAGCGATATCTATTCATATCAAAATTAGCAACAATATATTTTTGAAGAAAAATGCAAGCAGAACATTTTTATTTAATAAAAAAACGGCAGTTTTACACATTTATAGTAAAATTAGCAACAATACATCTTTGAAAAAATACCAACCACACATTGTATTTCATGAAAAACAAGCAGCGATATTCATTTTATAGTAAAACAGTAAAATTAGCAACAATACATTTTTGAAGAAAAATACCATTTTTATCTAATAAAAAAGAGCAGTGATGCCCAATTGTCGTAAAATTAGCAACAATACATTTTTGAAGAAAAATACCAGCAATACATTTTATTTAATAAAAAGGGAACATCGATACCCATTTATAGTAAAATTAGAATCAATATATTTTCAAGAAAAACACCAGCAATACATTTTATTTGTGCCTGAATGTATGTAATTGCGTTCAAGGTATATCTGGTTGAGGTGATTTAGTTGTGTTCGGGATATTTCAATTTCAGCGTTGAGTGGCCCATGGAAGTTGGTGTGCCGCCAGACAAAATCAACCAAACAGACAAAGGAAGAATTTTTTCATGACATTAATTCATATAATATCCTGCAATTTCTTAAAGAAACCAAACTGTAATCCAATCTTTAACTTCAACAAAACTAGAAAATAAAACACACACATCACCGCCTCTAGTAATTATGTCCACAGAAATACGTACATGCACGTATAAGTTAAGTATCATCTATAACATAAATACTATTCAAGTGCAAATGCAGAATAACATCCATCCTATTTTTATTACTTCAAAACTTCCAAGAAAATTAAATTTCGGCATCAAATGACCCGTAAATATTTGATATGCCGTTAAACAATCTCTTATATTCTACTTCTGAGTATATATATCTCACTTCAATGAAAGATAGGACGGATCTAAAATTGAGAATCTTCTCGGCTTTGATGATAAAGAAAATGTCGAAACGGACATATAAAGACCCTAAACGCTTCTTGAAATTTTACACAATTGTACTATAAGCGTCTGCGAGTGTTCTTAGCTAGGTTTTGTGTCGAGGTACCCCAGATAAATATCGAAAATCGATAATCGAAAAAATCGGGTTATAGAAGGAGTAGTCCGATTTTAATCAAATCTCATACACTCATAGACAAAGGCATAAGAAACGATATTCAGAAGTTTCAAGGTTGCGGTTCTTACAATAGTGCAGAAAATGTGATATCGATACCAGGAGATCAAAATTTGACTTACATCCAATCATTTTTCTTTTTAAGTCTACGGTTTCGCTTTAACTGGAAACAACTATTGCTTTTTAGTCTTTCGTGCCAACGTCCAAAGAGTCTGAGCTCCCGGACCATGGATTAGTTTTAAAGCTTTCATTACACCCGAGCAATGCCGGGCTATCCTGCTAGTATAGACTAAATGCAAATGCAGAATAACATATATCCTATTTTTATTACTTCAAAACTTCCAAGAAAATTAAAGTTCGGCTTCAAACAACATCGTAGATATTTGATATGCCGTTAAACAATCTCTTATATTCTATTTCTGAGTGTATATATATATATCACTTCAATGAAGAATAGGACGGACCTAAAATTGAGAATCTTCTCGGCTTTGCTGGTAAAGACAATGTCAACACGGACATATAAAAAATTATGAATTTTTTATTCCCCTCTTTTTGGTGATATGTGTCATGAGTTAGTGTTTCATTGTCGGTTGGCACACGCAGATTTGGCATCTCAACTGCTATTCGCTACTGATCAAGTCAACTAGCAAAGCTCAGACAACTGTGTCAACTGATGTCACTTATAAAGCTGTCATCACTGACACCTGCAGCATTCGATGCATCACGTAACATGTCGGGTGCCAACCCCCTTCTAACTTCGGTAGACATAATAAAAAAATCATCGGGTGCACATGCTTCTCGCTTAGCGCAAATAAATTTCACGTCAAAACTCCATGCTGCCCGAAAATAGCGTCAAACGAATATTTAACAAAACAAATCAGGTCAACATCTGTCCATATTTCTGATATGACATAGAGTAACTATTTACACTATTTACGTTGTTTGGACTGCTGTCCTTTATTGTCATATTCACGACTTTTCGGCCGTTGTACGCTCCGGCCTTTTTCAGGTGATATACGTTGGAATTTTGAACAGAACCCTTTATTTACTCCACAGGGTAGAGTGTTCTAGTTCCACGTGGCATGCCTTTATGGGGTGTCACAGTTTCAGTAAAATCTCTCAACGCTCCTAGTTTTTTTTTTTCACCTCTACCAATTATGTCTACACTAAAATGTATATATACAAAATCTTAGTCTCAGTTACCATGTATTCAGTTGTGAAAGCAGTAAAAACGTATAATTATATAAGTATAAAAAGTATAATTATATAAGTATATATATATATATATATATATATATATATATATATATATAATTATATAATTATAAAAGTATAATTATATAAGTATAAAAAACGTATATTACTTGAAATCTCCCAATAAAATTAAATTTCGGCACTAAATGACCCATAAGATGTTGATATGCCGTTAAACAAATAAATAAGTCAATCAAGAAGATAATGTTACTAGGACGCAGGTACGGGGAGTGAAGACTTTCGAGGGAAGGATTGAGAAAAAGACAATAAACGAACACGTTCCAAGAAAGTAGAAGATACTGATTGACGTTGCATTTAAATTTTTGAAAAGTATTAGGATGCTCTCCGAAAGAGCAATACAAATGACGAAGGACTTGTTTTTATTGTTTTATTGATTATGCGAAGGCATTCGACAAAATACGCCACAAAGAATTGATAGAGATGCTCAGCAACCTCTACATTTTTGCGAAAGACCTCAGAATAATCAAGAATCTCTACTGGCAGCAAACTGTCTGCACACGGACAGGTGACGATTTCAGCAGATTCACAAAGATAGAAAGGGGCGTAAAACAAGGATGTCTTTTCAACGGATCTGTTTAACTTGTACAGCGAGAATATTTTCAGGACTCTAGATGCTACGACAGCATTTGTTATCGGAGGCCACAATTTGAACAACGTAAGGTATGCAGATGATGCAATGCTGATTGCAGACACGGAAAGAAAACTACAGGACCTTCTACAGAAGGTAGCAGAGAAGAGTGACAAATGTAACACCCCCAACGGTCCGTCCGAACAATTTTCTCCGGCGGCCGTTCTCCACGCTGTGATGTTGCCGGGAGTTTGTTGAAAATGTCGGCCGAACAGCTGGGGGTACAAGATTGACTATAAGGAACGAACTTCCACAACTTGGATGAGTTGAAAAGGATGCTTTATTCGTTTAGAGTTAGCCTTGTCGGTTGGGGCAGGCGAATGTGACACACAGCTCTAACTCTAATTAATGGAGATCAACAAATCCAAACTGAACGAAACAAGACGAATGGAGATCCTTACTTCAAACTCGCACCCGGCGGACTCAACTTAACTCGTCTTAACTTAACTTCACTTAACTGACTCTATTTATTTAATATGAATCCGGAAATCCGAAAATCCGGAAATGCTTTAGACCACCGGTGACAAACACCGGCGACTGTAAGTCTGAAATTTCAGTTATCTTTTTTTTTTATCTTAATAAGGCTTCCGCCGGAAAAGGCTTAATGTGTGGTCAAGATACAGTAAAGGACAGCCTTTGACCGGGTCATCGAAAACCTACCTGCTGAACTTCATCACTGAGTCAAATATTTACCGGAGGACAATTTTCCTCATAAAAGAAAAAGCGTTTATTTATTTATTTTTTTCCTCTTCTTTTTCACTTTTGTTAAATATGTTTTTAAACTATTTTCTATTCTAATCTATTTTCTATTTTAATCTATTATAATAAAATACATATATGTCTAGTTATCGTGTCACACAAAAAAGAACTACAAATAAACAGCAAGAAAACTGAATGCATCGTCATCAGCAAAAAGAACAACCCAAAATGCTAAATACAGGTAGGGGATACTCGAATCAAGCAAGTACAAAAATTTAAATACCCAGGAAGTGTTCTAACAGGAGATGGAAAATGAGATACAGAGATCCGAAGGCGAATTGGCATGAGGAAGGACGCATTCCAGAGTGCTAGATTGCTATGTGATGTCAGTTCTTCAATACGGTAGTGAATGCTGGACAATATCATCGAAGATGAGGAAAAAACTTGAAGCAGCTGAAATCTGGTTTTACAGAAGGACACTGCGGATATTATGGACCGAAGATGTGAGCAATGATGAGGTTTTGGAAAGAATGACATTGAAACGAAAACTAAGAGTGAGCATCAGGAAGAAACAACTGAGATTCCTATTATATTATATTTTGAGGACTATATATGCTACATTTGTTATCGGAGGCCACAATTTGAACAACGTAAGGTACACAGATGATACAGTGCTGATTGCAGACACGGAAAGAAAACTACAGGATCTCCTACAGGAGGTAGCAGAGAAGAGTGACAAAAAATGACTACAAATAAACAGCAAAAAAACTGAATGCATAGTCAGAGTAAAAAAGAACAACTAAAAATGCCAAATATGGGTAGGGGATACTAGAATCAAGTAAGTACAAAAATTTAAATACCTAGGAAGTGTTATAACAGGAGATGGAAAGTGTGACACAGAGATCCGAAGGCGGAATTGTTATAACAGGAGATGGAAAGTGTGACACAGAGATCCGAAGACGAATTGGCATGGCAAAGGACGCGTTCCAGAAGTTGAGTAAAGTACTAAGACACAGAAAAATTTCTCTAGAAACAAAAAAGAGAGTGCTAGATTGCTATGTGATGTCAGTTCTTCAATACGGTAGTGAATGCTGGACAATATCATCGAAGATGAGGAAAAAACTTGAAGCAACGGAAATGTGGTTTTACTGAAGGATGCTGAGGATAGACTGAACATATGAGCAGTTATGAGGTTTTGGAAAGAATGGCATTGAAAAGAAAACTAATAGGGAGCATCAGGAAGAGACAACTGAAGTTTCTGTGACATGCAATGAGGAAGGAAGGCTCGGAGAACCTGATACTGACAGGCCAGATAGAAGGAAAAAGAGGCAGAGGAAAGCAGCAGATAACATATTTGAGGGGACTGAGCAGGTCGATGACGGAACGGGGGTTGCGTGTAGTAACAGGGAAAAACATATTAAGAGCCACCATTGATAGGGAGACGTGAAAAGCCATGATCGCCTACGTCCTGAAAGGATATAGAACATACAAAAAGAAGTAGGTGTCAAGGAAGCTATTATTATTATTATCATTGTTATTATCATCATGTTTTGTTGTTGTTGCTGTTTTCGTGGGTGGTGTTGGCCGGGTGTATTTAAGATACCCCGTCTACAGTTGTGTATCGAAACATGTCTGTTTTGGAAGGTGGAGGGTCGGTGTCGATAGACGTTAAAACGGGCCGAGTGCAAAAATTGGCTATTGATCCGGGCCGAGACGACACAAATTGACCAATCAACACACAGCATACAGCAGTAGCTGCGGCGACGACGACGACGGTGGTGTAATGGCAGTAGCAGACGATAAAAGCTAAACATGAATAAATAGTAGATATTGTTAAATAAGGGTTTGTGGTAATATAAAAAAAATTGTTGGCAAAGTAAGAGCAGTTATAGTTGTTATAATGTAACAATAAAAAGAACAGAAGAATTAGTACAAAAAGTAATGATTATATAGGAGGTCGCCGAAAATCACACTTCATCGGGCATTTAGAACACGGAATGATTTTATGACACTTGTGGAAATATTTAATTAAATTAAAGCGATAGATAGATAGATAGATAGATAGATAGATAGATAGATAGATAGATAGATAGATAGATAGATAGATAAGAATAGACCGAGATAGATAGATAGATAGATAGATAGATAGATAGATAGATAGATAAACATAGACTGAGATAGATAGATAGATAGATAGATAGATAGATAGATAGAAAAAGAAAATGGCTAAACTTGTAGAAATTTCAAAAGATGTAATTGTCGTCGGATAAGCAAAGAGGGATCTAAGTGAAAGAGATTTGAGGCATAAAAGATTCGTCATCGCAGGCCACAATTTAAACAATATAAGGTACGCAGATGATACAGTGCTGATAGCAGACACAGAAAGAAAGCTACAAGACCTCCTACAGGAGGTAGCTGAAAAGAGTGACAAGAAAGGACTACAACTAAACTACAAGAAAACTGAATGCATGGTCATGAGCAAAAAGGGCAGCCCAAAATGCCAATTACAGGTGAGGGACTCTAAAATCAAGCAGGTACAGAAATTTAAATACCTAGGAAGTGTTCTAACAGAAGATGGAAAGTGTGACACTGAGATCCGAAGGCGAAATGGCATGGCGAAAGAAGCATTCCAGAAGTTGAGTAAAGTATTAAGAAACAGGACAATTTCACTAGAAACAAAGAAGAGAGTACTGGATTGCTATGTGATGTCGGTTCTTCAATATGGCAGTAAAGTTGGACGATGTCTTCGAAGATGAAGGAGAGACTTGAGGCGGCTGAAATGTAGTTCTACAGAAGGATGCTGCGGATATCACGGATCGAGCATGTAAGCAATGGCGAGGTTCTGGAAAGGATGGAGACGAAAGGGAAATTAATACTGAGCATCAGGAAGAAACAACTAAAGTTCCTGGGATATGCAATGAGGAAGGAAGGCTTAGAGAACCTGTTACTAACAGGTCAGATATAGGGAAAAGGAGACAGAGGAAAGCAGTGGATAACATATTTGAAGAACCTGATCAGGTGGATGACGGAACGAGGGTTGCATGGTGCAACAGGAGAAAGCGTGCTAAGAGCCACCAGGGACAGGGATATGTGGAAAGCCATGATCGCCTACGTCCTGAAAGGACACGACACATAAAAGAAAAAAGAAACGGCAAAAAATGTCAACCGAAACAGATTCCGAAATATCTGGTTTGACTGAGAATTCTCACTGAATTCTTCTACTTAAGGTCATGTGACCACGCAAAAGTTATTATTTTAAGACACTTTCTTCTTCTTCTTCTTCTTCTTCTTCTTCTTCTTCTTCTATGTTCTGTGTTCTCTCGGGACGTAGACGATCATGAATCTCCACATCTTCCTATCTCTTTTAGCTCTTAATAAATTTTGTCTATTCGCTACTTCTCCTAAACCCTGTACCGTCCTTTATCTGCTCAATCTTATCAAGTATGTTACCCAGTTTTCCTCTTTCTCCCTCTTTCTTTCAAACGGACATGTGAGCATCAGATTTTACAAGCCCTCTTTCCACATTACATGCCCCAGAAATTTCAACTGCCCCTTCCAGATATTAGATATAAGTTCCTTTGTTTTTTGTTTCCATTTTCTATAAAACCTTGTCTCTGCTCACATGTTCGACCAATGGTATACTCAGCATCTTTCTGTAGAACAGCATTTCTATTGCTCCCAGTCTCTTCTTAATCTTTGAGAAGATTTTCAAGCATTTAATGCCATAGAGGAGGATGGATATCACGTAACAGTTCAGCACTTTTTCTTAGTTTCTAATTAAATCTTTCTGTCTGTTTATACTTTGCTTAGCTTTCGAAATGCATCTTCGGCCAAACTAATACGTCTTCGGTTCTCAGTGTCGTACTTTCCGTTCTCTGTTAAAACACTTCTCAGATATCTAAATCTCTGTACGTGCTTGATTTTAGCATACCCGATTTGTAATTTGCATTAATCCATTCCTTTTACGTTTTGCCAAATGAAAGTAAAAAAAAAAATTATGTGAAGGATTAAAATATTTCTTACGTTGTTATTTTGTAAAAGAAAAATCTTCGAGTGTATCTGTCAAGCATAAAAGGTACTAATGGCCTATAAAAGCAGTTTTGTTGTGCCGTGAATTTTAACTTCTACGCAGGACGAATCTTCAATCGCTTTTAAGAAAATCTACCTAACAACACGACAACAAATAGAGTAAAACCTGTATAAGAGTTTTGTCTCTGAAAAGATCCACTTGTATTATATCAAGGATGTAATAATCTGTTCGCCCAAGATGACACTAGAATATAGACGTCAGAGAAGCCAGTAGCATCGACGAGATGACCACCTAGGTACCAAGTGCAGATCTGCATTTCACAGTAAGTCATTAGTCTTCACTGATCCACTTGATCGACCCATCTTCGACTAGGATGTGCTAACGTGGGCAAAACCATTTAACAAGTGCTCACCCCAGAGTATTTTACGTCTATAGATGTAGGGTCCAAGTTCGGACAATGTCTTAAAGCTACGCACCCACTAGGCGACGGTGATCGGTGAAGTCCGTAGTAGTGTTAAGTATATTAGTGAGGTCGTTTTCATGTTATCATTTGTATTGAAAGAAACTTCCGCACAGCTTTATATATATATATATATATATATATATATATATATATATATATATATATATATATATCAGCATGCAGTGTGGGTATAGAAGAATCCAAAGGAGTATCCTGTACATACAGTGGTAGGATAACTCTCTAAGAGAGCTCTAAACATATATGCATATAAATACATATAGAGCAAATACAAGAAAAATTAAGGCAGATACGTTATCTTATGGTGAATCGGAACTGTAGGCCTATTTCAGGAGAACCATCATCAGCTTCCGTCTTTATTTAACAAAGGATTTGCCTTAATTTTTCTATTTTGTTGTTTAGAGAGGGAATCAGATATACTATGTTAATTTTTTAACAAAATGCAACATTCTAACCATGGCATCCGCGTTCAAAAATTAACATTGTATATGTGACTCCCTCTCCCAACAACAAAATGTTTTCCTTCTTTCCCTTCCACCCCCACTATTCATTCCGTCTGAATGAATCCAACCCACCCAATTTTTTAAAATTTTAGTTTGGTGAGTTGAATATCTTTTTAAGTAATTGTGAAATAAATTGTCACCAATGGATTTATAAATTTGTTCAATTCATTTTCATTACAATACTCCGTGGAATTAATCTTAAAAATTACCTAGAATAGTGCTTATATATATATATATATATATATATATATATATATATTTGGTGATTTTATCTATCTAAACTTATTTATAAATGGAACTTTGTCTGTGTGTGTGTGTCTATGTGTATGTGTGTGTGTGTCCGTTACCTATAGACTCCGAAACGGCTAAACCGATTCTCTTGAAAATTTACACAGTTGTACTATAAGCGTCTGCCAGTGTTCTTAGCTAGGTTTTGTGTCGAGGTACCCCCGATAAATATTGAAAGTCGATAATCGAAAAAATCGGGTTATAGAAGGAGTGGTCCAATTTTAATCAAATTTGATACACTCATAGACAGAGACATAAGAAACGATATTCAGAAGTTTCAAGGTTGCAGTTCTTACAATAGTGCAGAAAATCGATAATATATATATATATATATATATATATATATATATATAAAAGGCAAGATGTTTGTGTGTGTGTCTGTTTATCTGTCTGTATGTTCTTTATCCACAATTTTTATCCGATTCTCACCAAACTTCACACAAATATTCTTTAGGCTGAGTCTGAGCTCCAGGACCATGGATTAGTTTTAAAGCTTTCATTACACCCGAGCAACGCCGGGCTATACTGCTAGTATATAAGTAAATCTATTAACTGATTATTTTCATCATTTCCCAGTTTCTTATGACTTCCAAAAATGGACCAACGGATTACGGTCTCTCATGAACAGTAACACACAATATTGCTGGATGACTATAAGTCCTGCCTAAACGCTTGTCAATCGAAACGTCGTCAGCTAAGCATTTGGAGAAGACAATTTCTTATCGCTCGATCTATGATTGGTTCAAGAAGTTCCAGCGTGGCCAATTCAATTTTTAAGATCAACCAAAAAGTGATCGACTCTTACGTATTTGTGCGCCTGAGTCGAAGGTGAGCCACACATGTGAGACCCCAAACTGGCTGAGTAGTTTACCATCATCCATACAGTCATTGGTTATTCAGTCAGTCAGTTAAGTGCTATATGTTGTACACGCTTTGGGCGATCATGTCTCGAAAGAAACATGACTGACTGGGCAGAAGATTATCCCGCAATAGGTTAGCATTGCTTTTTGCGGTAGACTTGTTGCCAGCCAAGGCTACAGAACCCAATCTGTTCTATTATTTAACCCTCAACTGGAGGGAAGAGACAGATTACTACCTTTCCCAAGGGTATTTGTGCGTAAGTGAATGCAAGGAATTGCACTGGAATTCGAACTCGGCTCGCTGATTTGTCGTTCCGAGTCGATGTCCACTGCATTGGTTATTACTTGGATGAAATGAACTAATTCAGTAAAGTGAACGTATACGTCGCACATAAACTGACCGAAACCACGTTGATACATATACACCACCTCTGTCCAAGAATCTCCGTTTTGATTGGCTGGAAAAAGTGGTTACTGCCGATGAAAAATGACGTCTGTAGTCGAACGTGATACGCAACTGCACAATTTCGGGCGAAAACCGATCTGCATCAAATTCTGTCGGTTTGTGTCTTATGGGATATAAATGACGTGAGTTACTAGGAAATACTGTAGAGCAGTCAGTCAATCAACGCTCAACTGTACTGTCAACAACTTCAATGTGTGGCTGACGCAATGCTCAAAAACGTCCAAAAATGATCGATCTCATGCTTCTTCATGATAACATCCGACCATCGTCGTCGTCCTGCGGCCTTGGCCGAGATAGAACTCACTACACCCCTCCAGTGTTCCCTGTGCATTTGGAACCCTGGCTCAGTTTATAGCGAAATTCATAATCTTGTCAAATAGCTGAATACTTGATGCTTTACCAGGGCTACCAAGGGTGTTTTTATTGTGACACCAACACTGGATGGGTTACCTCCAGGCCCCATTCTGTTATTTAACCCATAACTAGAGGGAAGTGACGGATTAATACCTTTCCCAAGGGTATCAGTGCTTAAGTGAATGCAGGGTACTCAAGTGGAATTCGAACTCGG
This sequence comes from Ascarosepion bandense, assembly GCA_037127315.1. Classification (NCBI taxonomy): domain Eukaryota; kingdom Metazoa; phylum Mollusca; class Cephalopoda; order Sepiida; family Sepiidae; genus Ascarosepion; species Ascarosepion bandense. The sequence goes on from JBBBDQ010001560.1 coordinate 427,275, forward strand.
CTCACCGATTTCTCTTTCCAAGCCAACATCCACTGCACCACAACGCACATCCGTCACTGAACGCTTACAGCTCCTGGACTTCCCCAAGCGGTCACCCATCTACGTACTGACCAGGCTCGCGTTGCTTAACTTCGGTGATCGAACGAGAACCGGTGTATTCAACGTGATATGCCGTAAGCATGCGACCATACGTTGTAAAGCTCACCCATAATGGAAGTTCTCCTTTACTCACTAGACCTGCGCGCTCTGACACTGACTACCATATATTCCATGCACTGCAGAAATTCTTGAATGGCAAAATATTTACAGCTAAACATGAACTGAAAACTACAGTTGGTAATTTGTTCGATACCAAAGTGACTAAACGAACGTATTCATAATCAGTTGCATGACAAATGAACATTGTCAACTGAAAACCGCTGACTGAGCGCAAGGACAACTCAGACTACTTAGGACTGAGACACCTCAGGAAGGAGATGACTCAAGGCTGGGACAACTCAAGACTGAGACAAATCAAGACAGTGACAACACATAACTGAAACAACTCAGGAATTAAACGACTCAGGACTGAGGCAAATCAAGACGAAGACAAGCAAGGAATGAGACAACTTGAGACTGAAACAACTCAAGAGACAATTCAGGACTGGGAAAACCCAGAACTGAGAGACCTCAGGACTGCGACAACTCCTGAATGAGACAGCACCGGCTCAAAACAACTCAAAACCCATATAACTCAGAACCGAGACAAGTCAGTACTGACACAACTCAGGACGAAGATAACTCGGGACCGAGACAACTCAAGACTGTGACAACGCAGGTCAGAGACAACTCAAAACTGTGGCAACTTATGACTGATACAACTTAGAACTGAGACAGTTCAGAATGGAAACAACTCAGAACCAATATAACTCAGGACTAAGACAAACCAGGACTGAGACAACTGAGTACCGAGTCAACTCAAAACGGGGAATACTTTGGCTGAGACAATTCAAGGCTGGGAAAACTCAGGGAGTAGGCAAATCAGGACGGAGGCAATTTAGGACTGAGACAACTCAGAACGGAGACAGCTCAAAACAGAGACAACTCAGGACTGAAACAAAGTAGGACCGAGACACCTCAGAACTGAAACACCTCAGAAACTAAAGAACGATACAAATCAGGACCAAGACAACTAAGAACTAAAATCAGGACTGATACAAATCCAGACTGAGACATTTCCGGACCGAGACAACTCAGAGCGGAGTCAACTACGAAATGAGTCAGCTCAGGACCGAGACAACTCAGGAATAAGACCATTCGGGACCTAGACAACTAAGGACTGAGACAGCTCAGGACCGAGACAAATTTGAACTGGGACAACCCAGGACTATTACCTGTCAGAGTGGAGACAATTCAGGACGAAGGTTACTCAGAAGTGAGGCACTTCAAGACAAACCATTCAGGACTGAGACAACCAAGGACAGAGAAAAATCAGGGCTGAGGCAACTTAAAACCGAAACAACTAAGTAAAGAGAAAATTCAGAGCTGAGACAACTCAAGACCAAGACAACTCAGTACGAAGGTAACTCGGGACTGGGATAACTAAGGAAAGAGAACAATAAGGACTGAGATAACTAAAAAAACTCAAGATTAAGATCACTCGAGACCGAGACACCACAGGAATGATACCACTCAGGACTGAGACAACTCAGGACAGAGATACGTCAGGACTGTGACATCTCAGGACCGAGACAACTCAGTACCGAGGCAACTCAAGGCTAATACAACTCAGAGACAAATTTGAACTGAGACAACCCAGGACTGATACAACTCAGAGCAGATACCATTCAGGACGAAGGCAACTCAGAACTGAGGCAACACAAGAACTTTAGAACTAAAAAAGAAATCAGAACCGAGACATTTCAAGACAAACAATTCAAAACTGAGACAACCAAAACCTGAGAATAATCAAGATGGAAAAAACCGGGCTGATACAACTCAAAATCGAGACAAGTCAGGACAGAAAAAAATCAGGACTGAGACAACTCAAGAACGAGACAACTCAAGATATAGACAAATCAGGACTGAGACAACTCAGGACAAAGACTCCTCTGGACAAAAACAATTCAGGACTGAGACAACTCAGGAATAAAACAACTCAGGACCGTCACAACTCAGGACGAAGAAAAATCAGGGCTGAGACAATTGAGGATCGAGACACTTTAGGACAATGACAACTCATTACTGAGAAATCTCAGGTGTGAGACTCAGAACCGAGACAACCCAAGACCGTGACAACTGAGGACAGAAACAAACTAGGACTGAGCCAACTGAACATCGAAACAACTCAGAGAGGAGACCTTAGGACTAAAACAGCTCAAGACAACTCATGTCTGTGACAACTCAGAACCAAAACATCTCAGGACCGACACAACACATGGCAAAAACAACTTAAGAGGAAGACAACTCGGGACTGAGACAATTCAGAACAGAGACAACATAGGAATGAGACAACCCAGAGCAGAGACCTCAGGAATGAAAGACAAATCATGGCCGAGACAACTCATGACTGAGACAAATCAAGACATAATAAACTCAGGCTCGAAACAAATCTTGGCCGAGACAAGTTAGGACTGAGACAACTCAGGACCGAGACACCTCTGGACTGGGACAACTCAAGATTAATACAACTCAGGACTGAGACAACTCAGAACCGAGACAGCTCAGGACCGAGACAACTTAGGGTGGAGATACTCCAGGACGGGGACACCATAGGACTGAGACAACTGAGGAGTGAGACAAACCAGGACTAAGGACCTCACGGTTGAGAAAACTCAGAACGGAAGCAAGTCATGACTGAGACAACTCAAGACTGAGACAATTCAAAAATGAGATAACACAAGACTGAGCTAACTCATGAAATATACATCTCAGGAGCAATACAAATCGAGACCGAGACAAGTCAGATCCGAGACAACTCATGACTGAGACATTCAGGTCCGAGACAGCTCAATACCAAAACACTTCACAACGGAGACAGTACAAGACCGAGATAACTCACAGTGGAGGCATCTCAGGACTGAAGCAACTCAGGGTGGATACAACTCAGGAGTGAGACAACCCAGGACAGAGACCTCAAGACGGAGACAACTCTGGACCAAGACAACTCAGGTCTAAGACAAATTATGACTGAGACAACTCAGGATGGAGGCAACTCTTGACTGAGACTACTCACAACCGAGACAACTCAGGGCAGAGACCTCAGGTCTGAGACTACTCAGTACAGAGATCTCAGGACCGAGACAACCTCAGAACCTATACACCTCTGAACTGAGACAATTCATTTTTGATTTTAGGTCTAAAATCTTGATAGGACCAGGAAGAAGGACACGAAAACAAGAAGGTAGGTTGAACCAGTGTATTGGAATAACAGAACATAAGAGTGTTATTAGTCAGCAGATAGAAGTGACTGTCCGAACTGTCAAGTTACACTGCATCTCGACTGCCTCTCAGGAGGTTTCGCAGGTTTGTATTTATGAAGGAGGAAGAGTTCATTCCAATGTAGATAGGGCACCATAACAAATCAAATGAGGTTGAGATTAGGTGATGCAAAATTTTGGCAAGAAACGCAACACGAAAATGTGACGAGCACGCATTACATCAGCTCCCTCAGTAGCGTCTAAATTCCGACTGAATAACCCCCTAGAAGAATGTGTGTTTATGCATACGTAGTAAAAGCCCCATTGATTGGCTGCAAATCACAAACTGTCTTAGATTTTTTCAGAAATAGATATATGTTTTATGGTATTACTTAAATTTACTGGTAAAATATTTTAAAATATGGAAGAATTTATTTTTAACATTTTTTATAGATTTTTTAACCTCTTTAGAGCTTTCTCAATCTATGACACTTTTCGGTATAAAAAAATTCAAACCATTTTAAAATTTACAGTTGTAAAAAAATCGCGAGAGACGGACACTTCTACACATAAAAATCAATACACTGTCCAGTTGCAAAAGCAACAGTGGTTGGCGCCAGGGGTGGAAGTACCGCCTTAGTCACCGAAACTGTGTTACCTCCTTTGGTTGGCGGCTGACGAGGCAGGGTATCGCATGTGCTTTCACACGTTGTTTATAGAAAATTAAATACAGTAGCATCCAGTTAGCAATGACACATGCACAGTTTCAAATTTGATATTTGTAACTAAAAACAAAGTGCAGATAACTCTTTAACGATAATCCATGTTTCACGTATTCACCCGTGCACTGAATATCACTGCCACATCTGGTTTGTTGCTCCTGCTATATATCTCACTGTGACGTGGCTTCTTTGTGTCTTTTCTATAAATATTTTCATGTCAATTGTTCTAATGAGCTCTCCTTGCTACCTGATTGTATTCCTTGAAAACATTCATTGGCATTTTATTTTGAAATATTACTATTTTATTCTCCCACTGCAGACAAATTTTACTAGTTAGATTGCATAGAGACTTTGGGGTATTGTGGTGATTGCAGTGAGAATGGTTAGTAAGAGTGGGTTGTTTTGGTGTAAAAAATACTGTGGTATATTTGGATTAATAATCGAGGCTAGCTAAGTTTCCACATTTTTTTGTATTCAAATAAAATAGATACTGCTCCCCTTTGCTACCTGAATGGATTATTGTTGGGGCGCTCTCCACCTTTCCACGGGAAATGGACTATTCGAATCACTATATAAAATAGTAGTGATTATACCTTGAGGAAGGAAGTCGAGTGAGCGAGTCAGTCGGGTATTTCCGGTATTGCCCCGGAAGTGTTCTACTAGTCAATCTATCACGTCTCTACGATGATACTGTATACTAATTACCTTGTTCTGTATTCTACTAATCCTCACCTCTTGTAAATACTTCTCTTTCCTCTCAATACACCTACTTTATATTTTATACTATTACATTGTTTTGTATTATTTCACATAATTCTGTTACCCGACGTAACAGTTATTAGGTCTTATCGCTTTACTACTGGACTAGCTAGATTTAACCATAGAGTCTCTTCTAAGTTTATTTTCTTGCCTGAGGACCGCTCTTTTCCTATTTCTTGTTTCCTGTCAAGTTGAATCATCAAAAATGAAAATTCAAAATCATTCACCATCTTCTGTCTTGCTGAACTCTGTTCTTTAATTGTCCTATCTTCGCACTGATATATTCTAATTTTATTTCACTCTTAGTAAACCTTTCCATTTTCGTAGAGCATTATCGCTTCACTTAGGGCGAAATGATTAAAAACGAAAACCCAGGAATCGATTTGACATTATCTATATTATGGACAGCACCTTCCTTCTAGAATGATTAAAAATCAATACTTCACTTTTCGATTCTGATAAATATAGCGACTTGAGGGAAGTATTTGCACATGGATGACTGTCTTCATTTTTGGTGTTATTACCACAACTTTCCGACCGTTGTGCTCTCCGACCTTTATCAGCTGCTTGTCGATCCGGGTAACCTTCGAGAAATTTTGAATAGAGTGTTCAGTTAGAAATTCCATGAAGGTTACCCAAAATGACAAGCATCCGGAAACAGACCGGAGGGCACAACAGCCGAAATGCTGTGGTGACACTATCAAATAAGAGGATAATATTATTCGTGTTAATAACATAAAAAAACGATAACTCCTTAATCGTGTAAATAACATAAATAATGATAACTCCTTAATCGTGCAAATAACATAAATAATGATACTCCTTAACCGTGTAAATAACATCAATAATGATGACTCCTTAATCGTGTAAATAACATCAATAATGATAAATCCTTAATCGTGTAAATAACATCAATAATGATAACTCCTTAATCGTGTAAATAACATCAATAATGATAAATCCTTAATCGTGTAAATAACATCAATAATGATAAATCCTTAATCGTGTAAATAACATCAATAATGATAAATCTTTAATCGTGTAAATAACATCAATAATGATAAATCCTTAATCGTGTAAATAACATCAATAATGATAAATCCTTAATCGTGTAAATAACATCAATTATGATAAATCTTTAATCGTGTAAATAACATCAATAATGATAAATCCATAATCGTGTAAATAGCATCAATAATAATAAATCCTTAATCGTGTAAATAACATCAATAATGATAAATCCTTAATCGTGTAAATAGCATCAATAATGATAAATCCTTAATCGTGTAAATAACATCAATAATGATAAATCCTTAATCGTGTAAATAACATCAATAATGATAAACTCCTTAATCGTGTAAATAACATCAATAATGATAAAGCTTTAATCGTGTAAATAACATCAATAATGATAAATCCTTAATCGTGTAAATAACATCAATAATGATAAATCCTTAATCGTGTAAATAACATGAATAATGATAACTCCTTAATCGTGTAAATAAAATCAATAATGATAAATCCTTAATCGTGTAAATAGCATCAATAATGATAAATCTTTAATCGTGTAAATAACATCAATAATGATAAATCCTTAATCGTGTAAATAACATCAATAATGATAAATCCTTAATCGTGTAAATAACATCAATAATGATGAATCTTTAATCGTGTAAATAACATCAATAATGATAAATCCTTAATCGTGTAAATAACATCAATAATGATAAATCCTTAATCGTCTAAATAACATGAATAATGATAAATCCTTAATCGTCTAAATAACATGAATAATGATAAATCTTTAATCGTGTAAATAACATCAATAATTATAAATCTTTAATCGTGTAAATAACATCAATAATGATAACTCCTTAATCGTGTAAATAACATCAATAATGATAAATCCTTAATCGTGTAAATAACATGAATAATGATAAATCTTTAATCGTGTAAATAACATCAATAATGATAACTCCTTAATCGTGTAAATAACATCAATAATGATAAATCCTTAATCGTGTAAATAACATCAATAATGATAAATCCTTAATCGTGTAAATAACATAAATAATCGAGGACAATGGATTGCGTATAAATAACACAAATGTTAACAGCTCGTCGTAGAAATTAAAAAACAGTAATTAATACTAACCTAACTGGTTCACCCGAAAATAAAAACTTGACTATATTTTTAGGAACGGACCAGTAAATTTAAGTAGTTCCTATATTTTTTCCTGCGATTTTTTTTTCTTGCCCTGTAAATTGTGCTTCCGTCGTTACTTTATACGATCAATAAAGATCAGTCAGTTAAGTGCCATACGTGATACACGTTTGGACGATCATGTCTCGAAAGAGACATGACTGACTGGGCAGAAGATTTTCTTAAATAAACAGTAAATTGCCATTAGTTTCTGCGGTAGACTGGTTGTCAACCAAGGCTATAGAACCCAATATGTCCTGCGATTCAACTCATAACTGGAGGGAGGAGAGTCGGATTAATACTTTTTTAATGGTAATTGCGCGTAAGTGAATGCAACAAATTCAAGTAGAATTCGAATCCGACTCTTCGATTTCTTGTTCCGAGGCGATATCCACTACACCACAGCGCACATTCAAAGGAATTATAACGAACCCAATTGGAATTAGAACTCGACACTAACTATTTTTAGATTTTGATTATTTTATTTCTTTTTTAGATAATAATGGTTTAGTCATCGAAGTCTTACTAATTAACCCATTGCTGGGGAAAAAAGTGGGCACTATCTATTTTTAGATTTTAATTATTTTATTTCTTTTTTAGATAATAATGGTTTAGTCATCGAAGTCTTACTAATTAACCCATTGCTGGGGAAAAAAGTGGGCACTATCTATTTTTAGATTTTAATTATTTTATTTCTTTTTTAGATAATAATGGTTTAGTCATCGAAGTCTTACTAATTAACCCATTGCTGGGGAAAAAAGTGGGCACTATCTATTTTTAGATTTTAATTATTTTATTTCTTTTTTAGATAATAATGGTTTAGTCATCGTGGTCTTACTAATTAACCCATAGCTGGAGAGAAAATTGGGTGATCATGTCTCTTTCGATCTATGATTGACTAGGCAGAATATTTTCCCGCAGAAAGCTGCCATTTCTTTCTCCAGTAGACTGTTTGCTAACCAAGTGTCTAGAACCCAATCCGTTCAACCCATAACTGGAAGGAGAAGAGTTCCTATTCCGAGCCGATATTCTTGAATCAAAAAGGCACCAAAGAGCATATCAGAGGCAGTCCCATTCCTTCGTGGAACCCCTTTCTGACTGATCATATCTTCAAGGTTGTAGTCGTACTCTCCACGTTTGGCCAATTACGGTGTGTGTGAGACTATTTGCTCAGTAGTAAGGAATTTTGAATTGAGAGTTGTCCTTCTCCTAGACCGGAAAGAAAAAGAAGAAAACGTAGACGAAGTAGACAAAAAAGAAGAAGAAAAAGAAGAAGCAATAGAATAAGTAGAAGAAAAAGAAAAAGAAGAAGAAAATGAAAAGGAAGAAGGAGAAGAAAAATGAAGAGAAGACGACGAAAAAGAAAAAGACTAAGAAGAAGGAGAAGAAAATTAAAAGAAGAAGAAGAAAAATAAAAAGAAGAAGGCGACGAAGAAGAAGACGAAGGAAAAGAAGAAGTAATACAAGAAGAAAAAGAAATAGAAAAACAAAAGGAAGAAGGAGAAGAAAAAGAAAAAAAGACGAAAGAGAAGAAGAAGAAGAAGAAGAAGAAGGCTAGGAAAAAAGACAAAGGAGAAGAAGAAGAGAAAGAAAAATACGACGACAACGGAGATGAAAAAGACATAGAAGAAGAAAAAGTAGAAGAGGAGGATAACTATTATATAAGAAAATAATTTGAAAAAAGAGAAGGAGTTTAGAAACAGAAAAATGACAATATAAAAGAGATTGTATAGAAATAGAAGGATTATAAACACTCATTAAAGAAGAAGAAGAAGAAGAAGAAGAAGAAGAAGAAGAAGAATATTAGAAATTGCGGGACGGATAGAACAAAAGATAGACAGTAAAAAACAAAACGAGTCATACTTGATGAGCTTAAGCAAGTGGATGGCAAGTTTTGGAAATATCAGTATTGCACGTAAATAAGTGTAACGAACTCTAGTTGAATTCGAAATCCTAATTAACTGATAAACTTTATCAGTAATACACTAATATGAGTATTAAGGTTCGATTTTTACAAAGCCATCAAGATTGTAGTGGATAGGAAATTAAAGATTAAAAGCAACCTTCTTTATTTTTACAAAAATTCACAATGACGTGTGAGATTCTGGTTTTGCCAAACAGAAAAAGGATTGACTACGTACTTAAAGAAAAAGTCGAAACTGAATTTCGCGAGTAGAAGTTAAACTGATTTTCTGACCATGGGAAGCAATTTGCAAGACCAAAAAGACTTAGCGATCCAGTGCGAAAAATCTAAATAAAGGCTTCGGTCAGTATCATCCACACAGTCATGTGAGAGCAGCGAGACGACACACTAAAATGTAACAAGGGAGAAACTTCAAATCGACCAGGACGTAAGGTCACGTCTCACGTTTGTCCTCTTTCTCCTTCTTTCTCGTGTGCTGATTCCTTTTACTTCTTCTTATCCATTAAAAGACATTCCTACCAAACAAACGCTCATACATACATACATACATACGCATAGACGCTTTCCAACAAATTACTACTACGAACATTTCTACAATCAACCTGCCAACCAACCTTCTGATGATAACGAAAATAACCTTCTGGTGATGATAACGAATAAAATCCTAAGCTGTAGAGAGTTCGTTTATGTATGACACAAGGCCGAATAAATAAACATTAAGCATCTCCCTATAGCTACAAAAGAAAATTTCAGATAATTGCGATGATGTGAGTGATAAGCAAGGAGAACGATCCTATAAGGATATCAAAACAACGGAAGCGCGGTACCAGGGATGGTGAGACGAACGAATTGTGGCTAACTACTGTTAAGGTATCAAAAAATTTCTATTTGCCAAAACCAGAATATCACACGTTATTGTAAATAACATTGATCATGATAGTCAAGAAGCTTAAGATTTTTGCCACAGGTCTTATGTTCACGACAGGTTTACTTCTGCCATTTATTAAATGACTAGCAGTATAGCTCAGCGTTGCTTGGGTGTAATGAAAGCTTTAAAACTAATCCATGGTCCTGTAGCTCAGACTCTTTGGACGTTGGCACGAAAGACTAAAAAACAATAGTTGTTTCCAGTTAAAGCGAAACCGTAGACTGAAAGAAAAATGAATCTATGTAAGTCAAATTTTGATTTCCTGCTATCGATATCAAATAAGTTTTTTTCGTCGTAAACTGAATTTTGAAGGCTAAATAAGTTCCCTGAGTAAATGGTATCATGGCTGAGACTAAGAACTACAATTATACCTACTTAGAGCCAAACCCAAAGCAAAAACTAAAATAAAAGGGCTGAACAAAATACAGACATACAGGCAGATAAATAGACACACACACAAACATCTTGCCTTATATATATATATATATATATATATATATATATATATATATATATTATCGATTTTCTGCACTATTGTAAGTATTGCAAACTTGAAACTTCTGAATATCGTTTCTTATGTCTTTGTCTATGAGAGCATCAAATTTGATTAAAGTCGGGCCACTCCTACTATAACCCGATTTTTTCGCTTATCGATATTTATCGGGGGTACCTCGACACAAAACCTAGCTAAGAACACTCGCAGACGTTTATAGTACAACTTTGTAGATTTTCAAAAAAATCAGTTCAGTCCTTTCGGAGCCTATAGGTAAAGGACACACACACAGAGACACACTCACACACACACACACAGACAAAGTTCCATTTATAAATAAGTTTAGATTTGACGAACATACTTGTTGGCTTCAATCGTCTTATTTTTACAGACTTAGTGTTTGATTGTTTTTGAAAAAATAGTATTTCTCAATAAACAGACTAATTTATTGTTTTGAATACGAATTGTGAGGTTTCTACCAACTTGGAGAAATATTGCTATTTGTCAATATCATATATACACGAAAATAATGAAAAAATGCTTCTTTTTTTAAAAAAAAAAATCAGGCATTTTGTACAACAAAAACCGTAGCTAACCAAGAAAATGTAGGGTTTTTTTTTATATTCAGCGCCCTCAGTCAGTTAAGTGCCATACGTGATACACGCTTGGGCGATCATGTCTCGAAAGAGACATGACTGACTGGGCAGAAGGTTATCCCGCAGTAGGTTGCCATTGCTTTCTGCGGTAAACTGGTTGCCGACCAAGGCTATAGAACCCAGTCTGTTCTATTATTTAACCCATAACTGGAGGGAAGAGAAGGGTATTTGCGCGAAAATGTTTGGTATCTGGGTACATTCAATTTTTTTCTATTAGTGTAAAATAACAAATGAAAACATTGTTATTGTCACAATTTCCATTCCAACCAATGTTTCCTTAAAAATATCTTTAAAACCCCAACAAAAGAACAAATGATAAATGTTGAACCCTTTATCTTAGTGCATTAATCTGTTTATTCACCGAAGACCGTTTAGGATTGAAACGATTGAAATGACAGATGAAATAGAAATTAGATTAATGTTTCGAAAATAAATTTGTTAATTACTAGGACATAATTAAGTACTTTATTGTTATTTACATTGTTCGGACTATTGTCCTTATCATTATTACCATATTTACGACGTTTCGGCCGTTGTACGCTCCGGTCTTTTAGCTAAAAATTTCGAACTGAACCCTTTATTTTGATCACCGGGGGTATAACATTTTCATTCCATATGCGATCTCACTTCCGAAAGCCATGTAGATATCTCTCTTTAACAAAAGATCCTAATTTTAATGTTCACCACTTTTATTGAATGTTCACAACTTTTATGTAATGTTCGCCCTTTTATTGAAATCACACCTCTTTTGGTTAAATCACTGGAACCAAACAACTTTTACATTCACTTGGCCATGTGCCCTGGAGATCATCAGTGAGTGAATTTCGGAGACTTATAAACCTAATGCCTCGGTAATTATTTTTTACCAGAGCTCATATTGCAAGTTTTGATGCTAATGATTTTCTTTAGCATTTTTTAAAACTTTGTTGGTTTACTGTGTCGGGCTAGAAAATTTTTTCTCTCTCTTTGTAGCACTTAGTAAATTTTGTTTTTTCGTTATCTCTTTTCGTTATCTGTGTCGTGTCACTTCAGGACGTGGAAAACATGGCTCTCCACAATTTCCTTTCTTTTCTATGACTTAATGAAGTTTGTATTTTTGTTATCTCTTCTAATTCCAGTACTGTCAATCATTTAACCAAGATCATTCTTCTTCTCTGTGTCGTGTCCATTCAGGACGTGGTAACCATGGCTCTCCACAATTTCCTTTCTTTTCTGTAACTTAATAAAGTTTGTATTTTTAATATCTCTTCTAATTCCAGTACTGTCAATCATTTAACCAAGATCATTTTTCTTCTCTGTGTCGTGTCCATTCAGGTCGTGGTAATCATGGCTCTCCACAATTTCCTTTCTTTTCTATAACTTAATGAAGTTTGTATTTTTGTTATCTCTTCTAATTCCTGTACTGTCAATCACTTACCCAAGCTCATTCTTCTTCTTCTCTGTGTCGTGTCCCTTCAGGACGTGGTAACCATGGCTCTCCACAATTTCCTTTCTTTTCTAGAACTTAATAAAGTTTGTATTTTTAATATCTCTTCTAATTCCAGTACTGTTAATCATTTAACCAAGATCATTCTTTTTCTTTGTGTCGTGTCACTTCAGGACGTGGAAAACATGGCTCTCCACAATTTCCTTTCTTTTCTGTAACTTAATAAAGTTTGTATTTTTGATATCTCTTCTAATTCCTGTACTGTCAATCATTTACCCAAGCTCATTCTTCTTCTTCTTTGTGTCATGTCCCTTCAGGACGTGGTAACCATGGCTCTCCACAATATCCTTTCTTTTCTATAACTTAATAAAATTTGTATTTTTTTTTATCTTTTCTGAGCGTCATCCATTTACTTAAGCTTGCTAAGTAGTTTATGTTTTTTTTTCCTGTGTCCCAATTGCCTGCAATCTATCCTGCGCGTATCACATTTTCCAAGCCCTCTGTCCTCAATATTTATTCTATAAATTTAAACTGTCTCTTTCTAATGTTAAGTATAAATGTTCTTTCCGTTTCACTTTTCTCTAAAACATCGCCGTTGCTCAGATGTTTGATCCATGGTATTCACAACATAATTCTGTATAACCAAATTTCTGTTTCTTTGAAGTCTCTTCATCTGGAGGAAATTACAAAATTTTCCTCTTTTTGAATACTTTGTTTAGCTTTTGGAAGGCATCTTTCGCTATCTCAACGCGCCTTCGGATATCGGTGTTGCTTTTGCTGTCCTTTGTTAAGATATTTCCCAGGTATTTAAACTGTTGTACTTGTTTCCTTTTTTTTATATCTTCAATTTCTTGTAAAATCCCTATGTGCCATTGTTTTCAGTTATTGTGATTGTGCTTTGTCTTCTATGTATCATGATCCATCGGTTTCCCTTTAAGTTCGAGATAAGGAATTCCAGGGAGTTAAGCCCCCAGCTCGGCGTATTTAGTCGGTGAGTGGATTGCGGAGTTGGGACAGTCTGCAGGCAGCAGGTGCCACCTACGCACCGCTTTGTCACCCTAAACCAATTCGGACTTGTAGAACCGTCCGAACGTTAGTTGATACTGCAGACGCGACAGCAAGAAGAGGAAAAGCAGCTTTGGGTGAAGACGGTGAACACTGCTCTCCACATCTACCTATTCTTCGTAACTGATCGTCATATATAACCTTTTACCATCCCTCCCTTTCTCCGTTCCGTTATCCATTCATGTAAGCTTTCAGATAGGTGACCTGCTGCTTCACCTTGGCTTAAATATGCCCTACGAGTGTCAAACTCTCCAAGCCTTCTTTCCTCATTATGCGTTCTAGAGATTTCAACGTTCTCGTTTTTATTCTAAGTGTAAGTGCTATAAGTGTTTCATTTTTTTTAAACTCCTCTTTGCTGATGAGTTTTTTTGTTTTTTTTTTTTGTGCATAGCATTCTAAGAATCGTTCTGTATAAGCATTGCTAATTTTATTGGTGATCGTAAAATTTGAAAATTTCTACGTCTTCGGATTATTTCATGATCGACCTTCACAAAATAATTGAAATGTAAATCATTATATTCGATCTCAAAGAATCCGGTTATTTTTATTTACTTATTTATTTTATTTTATTTCTGGTAACTTTTTCTCGGTTTCCTTATTGCTTTCCTAAAACTTCGTCTTCCATGTGCCATGTCACTACAGGACGTAGGAGATCATGGCTTTCCACGTCTCTCTATCCTTGGTGGCTCTTAGCATGCTTTCTCCTGTTACCCCACCCAAATCCTGCTCTGCCATCCACCTACACAGGCCCTTCAAATTTGTTATCCACTCCTTTCCCCTGTCTCGTTTTTCTCTATCTGACCTGTAAGTATCAGATTCTCCAAGCCTTTCTTCCTCATCACATGTCCTAAGAACTTCAGCTGTCTCTTCCTGATGCTCAATATTAATTTCCTTTTCGTTTCCTTCCTTTCTAAAGACTCATCATTTCTCACATGCTCGATCCATGATATTCGCAGCATCCTTCTCTAGAACCACATTTCAGTTGCTTTAAGTTTTTCTTTCATCTTTGATGATATCTTCCAGCATTCACTGCCATATTGAAAAACAAACATCACATAGCAATCCAGTACTGTCTTCTTTGTTTCTAGCGAAATTTTCTTGTCTCTTAATACTCTAATCAACTTCTGTAATTTCGCCTTCGGATCTCAGCGTCGTATTTTCCGTCTTCTTTTAGAAAACTTCTCAAGTACTTAAATTTTTGTACTTGCTTGATTTTAGTATTTGCAACCTGTAATTGACATTTTGTGCTCCTCCGTTTGCTGATGACCATTTTTTGTTCAAAATATCAATAGCAGTGTCAATCTTTAACTTCTGTATTCATTTTTGAAGGAAAAAATTATTGCCAGTAATACATTTTTCAATAGAAAATTAAAAGACATCTTTAGTTTTATAAAATAAAATAAAAAATAAAGAAGTTTTCATCAAAATGTGACTAAATCAACCTTCTCACTATAAAAAAAAACATCACTCGTTACACTCAATGGTGTGTAAGGGCAACATTTTTTGCTGTTTCCGTAACAAACTATTTGTTTTATGAGACAGGGTGTTAGCCCTGCGCACAACCCCCAAACCTGGAGGAAGGTGATTTTCTAAGCGTAGCTTAGACGTGACAGACGGCAGAAAGTAAAGGACACTCAGTGAGGATCGAACTCACTACTCAGTTGTAATGATTCAAGCGAGACAAGCTTGCTAACCATTGCACCACTGCTAAGTGCCCTTCTCGCTATAATCGAATATTAAAAAATACCTTAAAACCCTTTCTGGCATTGAATAACCCACAGAGGTGTTGATATGCCGTTAAACAAAACTCAAACTCAAACTCTCCTTACTAATATTTTCTCGGTTTAATTCTTATTTTCCTGAAAACTTCAAGGTTCAAATAATAATTGCAATGTCAATCGTTATCTTTTTTTTCTTTCTTTCTTTCTTTCTTTCTTTCTTTCTTTCTTTTTTGTTTTCTTGCCAACTACAATTTTCCAAACATTAATACCACGAAGTTGAGCCTAGTTATAGATTGGCAGTTAGGTTTCATTATTTTACTGTTGAAATTACTACCTATTACCGAAATGTCTATTCGAATATATTTCTTTTGCTTGTCGTACTCACTTCCATTTTTTTAATTCTTTTCAACTACGATCTTCAAAATTTAATTATAAGGTCAATAATTTTATTTTGTCCTCGTTTTTTATTCTCCTCTCTCGTCAAAGATGTTTTCTCAGTTTATTTTTAACACCCCAACGGTCCGTCCTAACAATTTCTCCGGCGGCCGTTCTCCACGCTGTGATGTTTGCCGGGAGTTTGTAGAAAATGTCGGCCGAACAGCTGGGGGTACAAGATTGAACTATAAGGAACGAACTTCCACAACTTGGATGAGTTGAAAGGATGCTTTATTTCGTTTAGAGTTAGCCTTTTCGGTTGGGGCAGGCGAATGTGACACACAGCTCTAACTCTAATTAATGGAGTTCAACAAATCCGAACTGAACGAAACAAGACGAACGGAGATTCTACTCACTCAAATGCCCGGCGGAACTCAACTTCACTTAACTGACTTCTATTTATTTAAATGAATCCGGAAATCCGGAAATGCTTTAGACCACCGGTGACAAACATTGGCGACTGTAAGTCTGAAATTTCAGTTATCTTTTTTTTTATCTTAATAAAGCTTCCGCCGGAAAATTCTTAATGTGTGGTCAAGATACAGTAAAGGACAGCCTTTGACCGGGTCATTCGAAAACCCACCTGCTGAACTTTATCTCTTTATCACATTAAATCACTGAGTCAAATATTTACCGGAAGAGTGGTAGGATTTAAAACAGTAATCGGATACCGTTGTCTCTTCCACAATTTTCCTCATAAAAGAAAAAGCGTTTATTTATTTATTTTTTTCCTCTCCTTTTTCACTTTTGTTAAATATGTTTTTAAACTATTTTTTATTCTAATCTATTTTCTATTTTAATCTATTATAATAAAATACATATATGCCTAGTTATCGTGTCACAATTTAATTGTCAGAAAATACTTGCATTTTAATAGCTTTATCGCCTTGCTTGGAGTGAAATTATTAGAAATACATTTTTGTCTTTTTTTTTTTTCTAAAAGTGTTCATTTATATTTTTTCATAGAGATTATTGCTTTAAGTTGGCAATACAGATGGTAAGCCCAACTCCGATCAGCAACTATTTTCCACTCGATATACAAAATATATTTGGTTGAATGCGATGACTTCCCGCAACACACTATGGTCTACGAAAAATTATAATAGCGAAGATATTAAAAAGTATTAACAACTATTTTTTTATTGGCGTCGTTTTCAGATTCGTATGCACAATTGGCACGGAGCTAATGTTAAACAATTTCTGTTGTGTGCAAATTATTGATTCTAACTTCCTGTAGCCCAACCTGCTGTTCTTTATGGAAAGATACAAAAAGCCACAACAAAATTTATCGGTAGGATCTTCTGAATCTAATCAACAACAATAAAATTAATGTTTTCTGGGGATAGTATTTTAATTTTATATCAATAAACCTAACATAACTAACATTAAACTTCGGTATTACAAATTTTTAGTAGGCCATTGCATGTAGCGGGAAGTCAGCGCATTCAACCAAATTTTTTTTTTATATATATCGAGTGGAAAACTCGATATATATAAATATTGATGGCGTGGATGATTTTAAGTTGGACCTCAACTTATCAAGAAGTCACCAACACTCTTGATTTCATGACCTTTCTCTGTGACACATAGGGAATGAGACATGCAGGATCCAGTTATGAAACTGCAAAGGGCAGCCGCTGAATTTCGAGTGACGCCTACTGTAGTATGTCCGTCATTCGTAACCCTCTTCATTTGTTGGGTCAATCATTAAGATCTGTTGTAATCATCAAGATCTGCTGTTATCAAGAGAAGTGATCAGCAAAGAAGTAAATTCTTGGTCACGAGATAAAACCTACGATTTTATATACTTTCTTATTAACAGTGTAAGCTGTCATATTTTAACCGTTACATAACAAGCAAGGCAACAATGCCACTAAGACACGGAGGCTTATAGGGAATGTAAGTGAAAGAGAATGAGAAGACTGTGAATAGGGAGGAATGAAGAATGAACAAAAAAGTAGAAAGATTCAAGAAGACAGAAGGCAATCAACTATGCATTTAAATTTTTGAATATTGTAATTATCAGTCCTTCAAGAAGAAAGACACGAAAAGAAGAAGGTGGGTTGAGCCAGTGTATTGGAATAACAGAACATATATACATAAGAGTGTTATTAGTCAGCAGATAGAAATGTCTGTCCGAACTGTCAAGTTACACTGTGCCTCGACTGCCTCCTTTAGGAAGTTTCGCAGGTTAGTATTTATTGAAGGAGGAAGAGTTCATTCCAATGTAGATAGGGCACCATAACATAAAGAAAGACTAGCTTGATACCGTTCGCTACACACGTGCATGATGAATGCTCCACCTTGTCAAACGAGTGCCCTCCCCTTATTCCCCTCCCCCGCCTGCTCATCTCGGTCGTAGAAGTTTCGAACAGATGGATGCTGAGATTTGAAGGAATATCTTATAATATTTTTAAAGTGACAAAACTTCGTACAACGGCAAAGCCACTCTCTCGATATCAGCCGTCGAGTTCCAGCAACAAACAAGGCTAGATAACAGGCGACATATCAACTGCAGGTTTAACTTCTCCTGGGTGAAAAATCAACCAAGGTTAACAAGTTTCACCAACCCGGAGCAGACTGGTTTTGAGGCGCCTGTAGCTCGCCTTTCACCCCTTCTCCTGTAAGTTTGGAACATTTCCGTCACAAGAAGGCCAGGAGCCATATTTTGTTGAGACAGTGATAAATAATTATTGTTAAAAACCCTATAGAGTGTCCATTTAAAAATTGGTGCCTTAAAGAATTTATTGTTTATCAGTGTACTATTTCTTCTACGGAAAAAAACTAGAAATATAAAAATCTATATTAGAAGTACTAAGAATTCGTTGAATATCTGCACAATGTTTTTTAAAGCGACAAAACTTTGTACAACAGCAAAGCCACTCTATCGGTATTAACTGTCAGGTTCCAGCAACAAGCAAGACTAGATAACTGGCTGGCGACATATCAACTGGAGGTTTTTAATCAGAGTTTGTCTTCTCCAAGGTGAAATATCAACCAAGGG
Organism: Ascarosepion bandense; assembly: GCA_037127315.1. Classification (NCBI taxonomy): domain Eukaryota; kingdom Metazoa; phylum Mollusca; class Cephalopoda; order Sepiida; family Sepiidae; genus Ascarosepion; species Ascarosepion bandense. The sequence goes on from JBBBDQ010001560.1 coordinate 446,009, forward strand.
TAACCCGGAGCAGATTGATTCTGAGGCGTTAGTAACTCGCCTTTCGCCTCTTCTCCTGTTAGTTTAACATGAGAAGACCAGGAGCTGGATTTGGTTGCTATTTGCGACATACATACATACATAATGGCTGGCCACTCGTATTCGAGGATACCCGTCTACAAAGGCGTCTATCGAATCCCTATTTCAGACGCCTAGCCAGGCACTCTTGTTTTTGTTCAACACCCACAGAGCCCACCTGTGGTTTATACTGAGCAGATCTTAGTTACAATTTCTGGAAGAGAGCACGTAATCTAGCATGAAAAGCTAATAAAGACAGGACGTTGAAACTCTCGCTCACGATGACTTGTGATTTCGAGCTAAGACAACCATCGACGGCTCCTCAAAGAGAGCTGTCTACCCAATATCACTCACAAGACTTGGGTCAACCCGTGGCATAGTTTTCAGGCACTTTCCAAAGGTGCCGCACGCTGCTGGAATCGTCTCCTCCAAACCGATTTCAAAAAGCCACCTTCCCAACAAATCGAGCATGATGAGATTCGAACCCTGGATTCATGTTCAGAAAGCAAACGTTCTAACCACTCGGCTACATACATACATACATACATA
>JBBBDQ010001561.1:0-87500 GCA_037127315.1 Ascarosepion bandense
AGCTCAATGTAATTAAAATTACAGAGCTAATATAAAATAAAATAAATTTTCAATATTCAAAAATGTTGAATGAACATTCCGACATAAAATCCCTAAGATAAAAATAAAAATAAATAAAAAATAAAATAAAATAACTGTCATTTTTTATTTTATTTTTTATTTGTTTTTATTTTTATCTTTCTCTCTTTTTATTCTAATTTTTATTTCCATTTTGAAAGAAGGACCGTTGCTGAGGAGATGTAAAATCTCTCTTAGGGATTTTATGTCGAAATGTTCATTTAACATTTTTGAATATTGAAAATTTATTTTATTTTATATTAGCTCTTTTATTTAATATTTTATTCTAATTTTATTCTAATTTTTATTTCCATTTTGAAAGAAGGACCGTTGCTGAGGAGATGTAAAATCTCTCTTAGGGATTTTATGTCGGAATGCTCATTCAACTTTTTTGAATATTGAAAATTTATTTTTTATATATATATATATATATATATATGAGTTTTTGTAAAAAATTTCCTGCATTCTAATTCAATGAACTTTTTTTAAAAAAATAATGAAGGGTTTAATTTTGATTATTTTTTAAAAAGTGTCAACCCCAAAACAAAATTTCTAAAATTGTATATAAGTATAGTAGAACTATAACTTCCTAGAGTCTTACAAATCTTGTTCTTGTTTATTTATACATTTGTATGTTATGCTACGTCTACGCATCTATGTCTATGTAACTGTTAAATTCGTTAAAAATACGTAAATTACATCATGAGAAAATTGAAAACTAAAGCTTCAGATATATTTTGATTTTTTTTAGCCTTATTGTTCATATGGTAAAATCAAATTTTCAGTTTGGAGATGACCTTTGTCAAGAACTAAAACAAATTAATGCCTTTCTCATTACTTTTGAACATAAGCTCATCGGGTTATGACACAGAAACAAAGTTACACAAAAGTCATAACCCTAATATATATCTGAGTATGTGTATATCCGCATTAAGAACATCAAAGCGGTGAAATATGTCTCATCCAAGCTAATAATCAAAAATCCTTTATAAAATATTACTCTGTTAAATTAAATAAATGAATTTAACATTAAGTTCTCTTGAGTTCGTCTCTTTTGGACTTTACCCGGATTACATACCAAGTGTACTATGTTATATATATATATATGTCAAAATGTACATCTGACACCTTTGAATTTTGAAAATTTTCTCTAATTTATATTGGCTCTGTATTCTTAATACATTGAGCTCTCTGCCTGCATCACTTTTTAATGTTAAAAATTTTAATATTGATTAGGATCAGGTTCTTGGAATTTACCTTCCTACTCTTCCACTTCGGATTAAAGGAAAAAAAAAAAATTATATATATATATATTAAAAAAGCAATGGAAAATAGACTAAATTATATATATATATATATATATATATATATATATATAATTTAGTCTATTATTTTCCATTGCTTTTTTTCCATACTTTTATAATTAACGATTAACAATTTAATCAGGATATAAAACCAGAAAAACTTCTTTTCCTAATATTTTGAATATGCACAGACAAAACTGGTTTCTTTTTTCTTTTTAAATAAAAGAAAGAAAATTTTATTTTACAATTTTTTTTTTTTTAATTGATTTTCTCAACTTCTAAGTGTAATGGGCAACAGAGCAGATATAACAAAGGGCGTCATTTTGCAAACCTCTTCTTCCTTAGACATCAGCAATAAAAAGAGTCACTAATCATCGACCTCTGCAGACAGAATCAAGATTGTATCTGGTGATGGTGCACAGATAAGTCGGACATCTTTATTGCTACTCACCATAACCGCACATAACTTTCCTACCACTACCACCACCATTCAATAATATCTTCTTTAACCCAAGGCACTCGGGGGTAGGGGAGATTCGTCTTAAAAGTGGCAGCTTTTTTTTTGCCTTTGTAGTGATGCAGATCAAAAAGAAGTGCAAAGCATCATCAAAGACTGGTAACACTCAATATTAAAATATCCGCACACACAACAAAACTAATTAGCTGAATTTCTCTTTCATCGTGAAGAAAGACAGACAAGAATTTCAAATGAAAGAAAAATGAAGGTGAAAAAAATATCAGGATTTGTTTTTTTAATAGAAATTCTTAAAAATGGTAATGCCATTTCCCTATAAGGAAACATTTGGCATTCACTGAGCAGTCAGTTCTGCTTCAGTTGAAATGTATAAAATCTTTATCTCAACCTTTAACCTACTGGAGGTGATTTTGCTTATAAAGAAAAGATTTTATCCTGCCACTGCAAGTGATTCAGATGAATGAATATTAGGTTTGAATTTCGCAGTTGTGTTGTCATATCCTGCTATGGCAACAGAAAATGACCATAACTGAAATGAAGTAGTGCAGTTAATTGCCATACATGATACACACTTGGGTGAACATTTCTTGAAAGAGATATGGCTGACTGGACAGAATATAGTTTTGCAGTAGGTTGCCATTACTTTCTGCAGTAGACTGGTTGCCAACCAAGACTACAGAACCTAATCTGTCCTGCTATTTAACTTATAGCTAAAGGGAGAAGGGATGAATTAACGTCTTTCCTAAAGGTGTTTACACATAGGTGAATACAATGAATTCAACAGAAATTCAAACTCGGCTCTCCAATATCTCATTCCTAGTCGATATCCACTGCACCACAACGCACAACCACAAAGAAGTGGAGAGGGAATTAGTGAATAATGCAGTGTGTTCAAGGCATAATTTTTCAAGAAAACAGGTTTCTCAACTTCAGCTGCTGTCATTATTCTTTTTGCTATTGGAGATTTCCTTCCTAAGCTTTTGTTTGATGTCGTATGGAACATCTTTATTATGCCATTATTTTCTCTTCAATTTACATATACTATCCATTTTAGTTGTTGCTGCTGGTGACAGTCTACAAGTAATGTGGTTTCCATTATTTGGTACAGTCATTTGTGATTCTGTAGCACTAGACCATGAGGTTCAAAGGATACAGTCACCACTCACTCATACCAACATTAATATTTTTAATTTTGTTTTTTGTTTTAAATAAGTCAAATACATGAGGAAACATAACACCACCATAGAGAAAACACCCTTGAAAATGGCTATAGAAGTAGTTGAAAGTGTTTGGGACAATAAAAATTATGGGTAATTTTTGTAGTCCCTTACAAAACAGAAAAATGTAAGGGAGTACATAAAAAATGAAATCCTCCTTGTCAGTTGTATTTAATGAAAGAAAGGCTGCTGCCTCTCTATCTCTCCCTCCTTCTCTCTCTCTCTCTCTCTATATATATATATATATACACATTACAAAAAAGTGGAAGAACAAGTAGATTAAAACCCATTGTTCAAGCATTTACTTTTATAAAGAGTGCTCAATACAGAGTAGAGCTTAATTTTGTTATTACAAAGCTTTATAAAAGCACAATATCACTACACAGAAATTTTCATGTTTCAAAACAATACTGTTCTTCTTCAGGTGATATGTTAAAATAAATGGGGAAAATGATTTTTTTTTAAAATATAAGATGAATTCATGGTTATTTAGAAAATTAGGGAGTGGTAGTTGGAGAAAATGCTTTAGGTGTGTCAATATTGTTCAATCAAAAATGAGAATTATATAACCATTGAGTTTTAACATTTGGGTTATGAAAGAGGGCAGCATGGCTTGGATCTAGTCATGTCACTTTTTAATTTCGTCTGGATAAGATGCATAGTGGGACCTTAGATTTTTTTAAATGGATAGAAAATAATTTTAACAGGAGGTTGGATTTTAGGTTTTTTTTTTATTGAACAATAGATTTTCTTTACTACTATCTCTTGAGTAAAGGGGCTGGAATATTTAGGTCAGAATTAGGATTAAATAATTGTGGGATACTTAGATATATTGTATTAAGAACAACAATTAAGTATTGTGTGGGTCATTTATTTTAGTAAAATAATTTTTATTTTTTATAAATTATGTTAGCGTATAAGTTATAAATGAAACATTGTAATTAATTAAATTTTAAAAAGACTATTTTGTCTGAGTAAGGTACATAGTGGGACTACATAATACTTAATAGGTGAACAATTTTTAACAGCAGGTTAGATTTTTCTTTTATATATAAACTACTTCATGAGTAAAGGGGCTGGAATGTTTACATTAGAATTAGGATTAAATAATTACGGTATATTATAATATTAAGGTATAATAATTACGGTATATTATAATATTAAGGTATAACAATTACGGTATATTATAATATTAAGGTATAATAATTACGGCATATTATAATATTAAGGTATAATAATTACGGTATATTATAATATTAAGGTATAATAATTACGGTATATTGGTATATTAAGGTATAATAATTACGGTATATTATAACATTAAGGTATAATAATTACAGTATATTGATATATTAAGGTATAAGAAAACTAAGTAAGTATTGTGCGAGTCATTTATTTTAGTAAAATAATTTTTAAGTTATAATAGAGCATAAGTTATAAAGGAAACATTGTATTTTTTTATTTATTTGTCTATATTTCTGAGATGAGGTGGTATTTACAGTATTTACATTATTCAGACTATTGTCCTCATCTTTGTTGCTATTTGTACGACCCATCCCTGCAGGCTTGGCACCGAGACTTGCTGTCAATTCAAGGAGAGCCCGTCTGGTCGCAGAAAAAGTGGGACACGCCCTTATCCGAGAACGTATCCAGTACAACCTATAGATGAAATGAAAATTACATTCCGATATCTCCCAGAGGCTCGAAACATTCCTCAGCAGGATCACTGATGAAGAAGACCAAAAAAGGATCTGGCACGAGTTGGACAAATCCTTCAGGCAAAAATTTGATGCAGTCAAGGTTCAATAAGTACAGAAACTAAATAGATTAAAAGATCTGAAGAGGACACATGAGGTCCATCACCCACCTGTAAAGGCAGTTGTCAACATCAGTTTAGTGCCTCTGAAAAGTCAGTTCTTAACAAGGGTTTCAACTTCACAACAACCATCAGAGGGATACCATACTTAAAAATCATTGCTCACATCAAGGAATTAGCCTTGAACAATCCTCAGACTCAGGCGGATGAGCTAAGATGGAAAATGAGACAGACACTGGAGAAAGCCAATCCACCCAAACCAAACATCATGAAAGAGGAGGGGCTGGCAATCAGGACCCTACAGAGGAATGAGAACATCATCATGCTATCAGCTGATAAAGGTAATGCAACTGTAGTGATAGACAAAACTGAATACACTAAGAAACTGGAAGACCTCATCAGAAGTGGTAGCTATAACGAGGTAAAGAAAGACCCCACGTTGAAAACAGAACAACAACTGTCGCAGATCCTACTCAAGAACAAGCATCATTTCTATCCTAGAACATACAGGCAGTTGTCTCAACGTTACAGCAAACTACCTCACATGTCTACCTAAGATTCATAAAGATGATATTCCACTCATGCCAATTGTTAGCAGCCTAGACTCGGCGTGCCACCCTCTGAGTCGCTTCCTTGTAAATATAACTGACCCACTGATAAGAAAGTCACTTTCATATGTTTGAAACTCCACCCACTTCATGTAACTTATCAAAGATGCTCCCATCCAATGCAACCAAATAGTGAACCTGGATGTGGTGAGTCTGTTCACCAAGGTACCCTCGGTGGAGACACTATCGGTATTCAGGGACAGACTGGCCGCAAACTTATCCCTAGGAGAACATACCAGTGTTCCACTAGATAACCTGATGCGGATGCTGACTTTCTGCACACAAACAACACATTTCAGATTGGGATCAGACATATTGAATTTACACTCTACCCACGTCTATTGAACAGGTTAGGAGGTTCATCCCTTGTTCCCTGTTTAGGATGTGGTTTCCGGCTTTCTCTTTTCTAATCTTCTCACTTTGTTTTTTGTTTTTTTTGTTCAATTGGAGTAGATAGATCCATCTATCACCCGGTTCACACTCCACCCACATCTATTGAACAGGCTAAGAGACTCATTCCTTGTTCCTTAGATGTGGTTTCCGGCTTTCTCTTTTCCAATCTTTTCACTATTACATAGCCCCAGTGTCGTTACTGCCTTGCTCGGGGTGATACGATTAAAAAAACAAAAACAAAAAAAAAAACAAAAAAAAACAAAAAAAAAATATCAGCAGGATGAAGGCTTAGCAACAGGCTTGCCATTATCCCCATCACTATCTAACAGTTACATGGAATACTTTGGTTGGTTGGTTGGTTGGTTGTTTGGTTGGTTTTTATGCATATCAACCTTGGCGGGTCATTTATTGCCAACTAAATTTTATTTATTTATTGCTGGTAATATCTTTTTCTTTCAACAATTTATTGTTGTTTTTATATAAATTTTGTGTCTAGTAATACTTTTTTCTTTTCAAGTATCAAGATTTATTGAGATTTGTTTTTAAGGGCAGGGTCCCCAAGTCCTACCCTGTTATTTAACCCATAACTGGAAAGAAGGGATGAATTAATACCTTTCCTAAGAGTACCAGTGCTTAAGTGAATGTAGGGTATTCAACTGGAATTCGAACTCGGCTCACCGATTTCTCTTTCCGAGCTGATATCCACTGCACCACAATGCACATCCATCATTAAACACTTACAGCACCTGGTATTCCCAAACAGTCACCTATCTAAGTACAACCAGGCTTAATGTTGCTTAAATTCGGTGATCGAGAGAGAACCAGCGTATTCAACTTGATATGGCTGTAAGCCAGAATACTTTGAAGAGATGGCATTAGAATCCACAGTTCTAAAGCCAACTCTATGGCTGAGATATGTTGATGACACCAGGAGGAGGTCCAGATGGTACTGGACCATGTGAACTTAATAAGATCATCAATACATTTCACAATGGAAAAAGAGAATGAGAACAGACTAGCATTCCTGGATGTACTAATATGTCGAATAGAGAGGGGGTTCAAAACATTCATATACCCCAAGCCGCATTCACCGGGCAATACCACAATTTCAACTCCCACCACCCCATACAATGTAAAGAAAGGGATCATCCGCTGCCTGCAACATTGAGCAAAAGTCATAAGTGAAAACCCAGAGGCATACGAACAGGAAATGGTCAGTATAAGCAGTACCCTACAATGTAACAATTATACAGGGTACATGACAACAACTCCAACAAACGTGGAAGGGAGGGTGCATGAGGATAACAACTCTCAGGAAACAACCTCAGTCTGTCTACTCTATGTGAAGGGGTTATCGTAGAAAATACAAAGGATCTGTGGTCCATATAACATCAGGATGATCTTCAGAAGTGGTTCTACACTTTGCAAGTACCTCTTCCGAGTAAGAACCCCATCAGAGGAGGACATGACTAAGGACTGTGTGTACGCCATTCCATGTAACTGTGGAAAGAAATACAAAGGAGAAACAGGCTGCCTCCTTAAGGTAAGGTTACAAGAACACCGCAAGGCAGTAACATGAGGAGATAGAAAAATCAGGCATAGCTGACCACATATGGAGGGAGAAAAGCCCCCTGTGGGATGAAGTTGAAATAATAGATAGAGAATGCCACAGGAAATGTGCTGATTCTTTAAGTTTACTGTGCTGATTCTTTAAGTTTAATGTGCTGATTCTTTAAGTTTACTTAAACTTAAAGAATCAGCACATATGCTAGGCTTCAAAAATCTCCTAAGCCGACCAAGCATAGAGATGAACATAATATGGGAACCATTATTACAGAGGGCCAGAGAAAATCATTAGTGTCAAAACTTCAATAGGAGCTCTGGTAAAAAAATACTAGAGGAAACCATTAACATCAAAAAATTGCAATATGAACTCTAATAAAAAAAAATGATTACTAATCATAAGGTTTATAAGTCCCAAAAATTCAGTTGTTCTTGTCCTTAAGGACATATGGATATAAACTTTGGTTAGTTTCTGTGACTTGACTCAAAGAGTTGTGAGTTCAATAGCAGGCTACAGCAGTGGTGAACAAGTAACTTTCAAGGTTAAAGGGAGATAACTCATGACTACCAAAAGAGGCACTACTACACAAGGAATGAAGATCACATACCCCAGTGATTGTAATTAAGAATTCAGTCAAAATTCCTAGCACCTGAAGAAGCGTACAATGGCCAAAATGTCATACAAATGGTAACAAAGATGACGATAATAGTCCGAATAATGTAAATACTGTAATTTTCTTTTTCTATTTAAAATAGAATTATTTTGTCTGGGTAAGATACATTGTGGGAACATACATTATTTATATGGGCAGACAACAATTTTTAAGGCTGAACTTCAGGATTTTTTATTTTTTTTAATTAGATTTAGTACTATCTCATGGGATGTGCGTTGTGGTACAGTGGATATCAACTCAGAACGAGAAGCTGGGGAGCCGAGTTCGAATTCCAATCGAATCCATTGTATTCACTTACGCGTAAATACCCTTGGGAAAGGTATTAATCCGTCTCTTCCTTCCAGTTATGGGTTAAATAGCAGGACAGATTGGGTTCTATAGCCTTGGTCGGCAACCAGTCTACCACAGAAAGCAATGGCAACCTACTGCAGGATAATCTTCTGCCCAGTCAGTCATGTCTCTTTCGAGACATGATCGCCCAAGCATGTATCACGTATGGCACTTAACTGACTGACTGACTACCTCATGAGTAAAGGGGGGATATATAATTTAGAATCAGGATTTTGATAAATATGGTATACTAAGGTATATTATAGTTTAGAAAACAAATTAAGTATTGTGTGGGTCATTTATTTTGGTAAAATAATTTTAAAGTTATATTGGAACATAAGTGATCAATGAAACATTGCAATTAATTAAATTTTAAAGATATTTTTTTTAAATGGATAAAGGGGTTGGAATTAGAACTGAATAATTTTAGTATACTAAGGCATATTGTAGTTATGAAAACCAACTAGTATTTTGTGGGCCAATTATTTTAGTAAATTAAATTTTAATTTTCAAGCCACACTGGAGCACAAGTTATAAATGACACATTATGATTAATTAAATTTTAATGAAACATATTTTCAAAATTTACATAAAACGGTTAATTCATCTCTACGGTTCAATAGTACCCCATTTTTAGGGAACCTTAAAATCTGCAGCTTTTCACTCAGGCACAAAGGGCAGATGTTGTAGAATGACTTACAGATTCTTGTTTTTTCCTGAATTTTCCATTTTACTTTGGGGGTTTTGTTTGTATCCTTTAACTTAAAAAATTATGCAGAAAGGGATGTTTGGTTTTGGTACATGTTGTTTTTAAAGGAAGTTAAGCGCATATACTAACACTGTTTAAAAGTGTTCTTAGTAGATCCAGTGTAAACTTTTTTATTAGTTGGATTTTCATTTCATGTTATATTACATTGGCATACAATAGAATTTGTTAGACACCTATTTTCCAGTGGGCAATTGTGAGGATTTCAACAATTACATAGGTTTGTATTATTGTTGTCTTTTGTTATTTTGATAGTTATTGTTACTTTGGTTTATGTGCTGATTTATGATATTATTATTATGATTTGTAATGATTTTTTCTAGATTATTTATAGAACTCTAACTTAATTTAAGGATATTTTTATTAAAAATTTTACTTAGAGAGTTATTAATAGGGAAATGTTTCTTAATTAAATTGAAGAACTTCAGCTCTAACTTGGTGTTAACAATTTGGTTGAAAGGGGTGTATACCAAATGATTTGGTTGAAAGGGGTGTATACCAAATGATTTGGTTGAAAGGGGTGTATACCAAATGATTTGGTTGAAAGGGGTGTATACCAAATGATTTGGTTGAAAGGGGTGTATACCAAATGATTTGGTTGAAAAGGGTGTATACCAAATGATTTGGTTGAAAGGGGTGTATACCAAATGATTTGGTTGAAAGGGGTGTATACCAAATGATTTGGTTGAAAGGGGTGTATACCAAATGATTTGGTTGAAAGGGGTGTATACCAAATGATTTTTCTATTTCTATTTTTCCTGTCATAGCTATATTTTTTATGTATTTGATATCCTGGTTTTTGTAGCCACTATTTTTTAGGGTATTATTATAAAAACCTTTATGTTTATAAAATGTTAAAACTCCATAGTTACATAATTCTCATTTTTGATTGAACAATATTGACACACCTAAAGCATTTTCTCCAACTACCACTCCCTAATTTTCTAAATAAACATGAAGTTTTCTTACATTTTAAAAATAAATCATTTTCCCCATTTATTTTAACATATCACCTGAAGAACAGTATTGTTTTAAAACATGAAAATTTTTGCCTAGTGATATTATGCTTTTATAAGCCATTTCAATAACAAAATTATAATATATATATATATATATATATATATATATATATATATATATATATGAATAAATAGTAATATTAATTATATTAATAATATCAATAACAACAGAACTAATTCTGTCAAAACTAGCAATAATTAAACTACAAATGAGATCATCTTGAAACCCAGAGAACTAACCAAGAGGGCAAAGAAGGGGAAGAAAAAAAGAAACAAACGAAATACTTGAACAAAAAGTCAAGCATTTGTGAGAAAGAAAATATATATATAGTCATCCGCAGACAGATCTGTTTTGCTGTATCACAGCTCATCAGTAGACATCTGATTGCTTTTAACCCAGGATTGAAACCCGACCGAATTGGCATCAGTCGGCGATTCTACCTGAGCTATGGCCGCTTGGTAGAAGGAGGCAGACTTAGCGTATGATGTATCATACACCAGTGGCCAGAGTGCTCTAATTCATTACTGAATGAGCAATGTGTAGATGCTAGAGTAGCCACAGTTTTTTCGAAGTCAACCATTCTTCCAGAGTGCTCAATCAGGGCGTGAGAGCGTAAATATATATATATATATATTATAAAAACAGTGGATTAATAGCTCATTTTTTAATACATGCCTAAAACAAAATAAAGAGAATGATTTGAACCTTTTCATTAAAATTTCACTATAGTTTAAACTTTGTGCCCTCCATCCAAAAAAAAAACTGTGTCAAAAAGACTTTTCCCTTAACACCACTATTATTTTATACACCTTTAACTTCATTTATTGGTTTTTACAAATAATGATTAGAATCTTAATAACAAACTAAATACATGAAAGTGAATTTATCGAGCTTTTTGGTTCTTGGTAATTGACAAAAATATTAAACACTCTTAGATTATTTATAAGAATAATTTTACATTCACATTATTTTTAAAATGCTAACCAAGTAACACAATGCCATGTTTGTTATTTACGAATATGTAATGAAAAAATATTAACATTTTTTTCATAAATTCATAAAAGTTAGCTAACACTCCACCCACATCTATTGAACAGGTGTAGAGGCTCATCCCTTGTTCCCTGTTTAGGATGTGGTTTCCGGCTTTCTCTTTTCCAATCTTTTCACTCTTACGTAGCCCCCTGCACACCAGTGGCCTTACCACCTTGCCTGGGGCGATATGATGAAAAAAAAAAAAAAAAAAAAATTATGAAAATATGTGAAGCAACTACAATGAAATCTTTATCATTTTTCAATTTATAAAGTTTGATTTGATCAGTAATTAACCAATGCTTTGCCAATCAATCAAAAAAACAGTTTGCCTGCTTTAGTGAAGGTGTTTCATTTAAAACTGATTCATCAGTTAGCCAACAATAAATAATCTTTTAGCAAATTTTCCAGGCATTTTTAGGAAGTTAGGTAATCTATAATTGTTGGAGTTTCACACCCAGGGTTTCTAATGATAAGGCATTGTTGATCATAGATCACGACTAAAAATAAAATTAGAAAATTAACCTTGACTACACTGTATGTCACATCATTTGCTGTACAAAAAGTTTATCCTGCCACTGAAGTTAACTCTGATCCTTGGCATTACTTTCTGTAGTAGGCTGGTTGCCAGCTAAGGCTATAGAACCTAATTTGTCCTGCTATTTAACCTATAACTGGAAAGAAGAGACAGATTAATACCTTCCCAAAGGGTATTTACGTGTAAGTGAATGCAACAAACTCAACTGGAATTAAAACTCAGCTCCCCAATTTGTCGTTCCAAGCCAATATTCACTGCACCATAACACACATCCAGCCATATATATCTATATATATATATATATATATATATATATATATATAGAAGGCAATCTGTAAGTCTGTGTGTGACTGTTCCCTATGCATGCCTACATTTTTTAAGCTACGCCATTCAAACTTTTTAGGGACACATATCTACAGGGAAACCAGGTCGACACATACTTTTTGACTTTTTAAGTTCAGCAATTTTCACTTTCACACTTTTTGGCCAATGCTGCAGATTGCTTACATTTGCTTCATAAAACATCTAAGATCTAAGATGGTTGCCAAATTACATCACAGAAATCAAATCGCACGTGTTAAACGTGACTAAAATAATTTTTATTAAAAAAAAAAAAGAGCCTTTATATTTAATTTTTATTCCGACGTTTTAAAAATTCATTTAGTCAACAAAAAAATGTTAATATTTTTCCCCTAATTTTGAAACAAAAGAGATATTAAAAAATGTAGGCATGCATAGGGAACAGTCACACACAGACTCACAGATTGCCTTTTATATATAAATTATATTCTAAGTGTCTGCAATGAATTTAAACGTATTTGTTTCATCTGCTGAAGAAATTAAAATGTTCTGAGTTGCACAGGCAACGCCGGACTATGATGCTAGTATATATATAGTAATAGCGGTGTCAAAAGAATAACTGACCTATCGAAACACCATATTTTGTGGGAATGAAAGTTAAACTTTGACTAAATCTCCATGTGCAATCTATAACAATGCTTAATGTAAATACATTACAAAGGATTTTACTATAACAATATAGTTTGGTTTGTTTTATGCAATGTCAACACCTCAATGGGTCATTTAATGCTGATGAGATTTTTACTTTTACTTTCAAAGAATTTTGACCTCAATTTGGGGGTTAACTATTTACCCATAGCTGGGACCCTAACAGGTGCTACCACTCCGAGTTAGGGTGGACCTAGGAACAACAGCAATTAAGAGGTGGTCCCATGCTCCTCACAACCTCCCAATCAAAAGCCTTGCTACCGGATGCAGTTTACAGTCATACCCAGGACCAATAAAAATATAGTAAAAATCAGGAAGAAAAGGATTGTTAGTGGTGGGGAATGAAAGCAAGTAATACTGGTAGAATAATGTAAATATATTGCTAATTATTTCAATATTGAAATTCATTCAAATGCAGAAAGAAAGAAATTTTTTTTTAATCAGGAATTGATACAAATATTCTAGGAAGATTCAGATTAGTACTCTCTGCCTTTTTTTCAATCATATCACCCCAAGCAAGGCGAAAACGCCAGTGATGCGCAGGGGGCTACGTCAGAGTGAAAAGACTGGAAAAGAGAAAAACCGGAAACCACATCCTAAACAGGAAACAAGGGATGGGCCTCTTCACCTGTTCAATAGACGTGGGTGGAGTGTGAACCGGGCGATAGTTTAGCCTATCTACTCCAACAGAAGTTTTTCTCAGTATGCAATGAAAACAATGTCCTTATAAAGAGGTGGGGAGGTCAGAAAATGATTTTGAAAGTTACAAAAATTTGAAATTTCTATTTTTTTTTTTTTTTTATAATTGTGTGGCCCCAAGCAAGGTATTTTACTGCCACTGTTGTGGTGGGGTTTACATAGGAAAAATGTTATGAGAAAGAGTGACAGGTTACAGGGATTGTCAGGAAGAGAATACTGATGAGAGTGGGGTGGATGGAGAAAAAAGCATGAGAGAGAGGATGTAAGTTAATGAGACAGGAGATGACTATTGACTTTACATTTGAATTCTTGAAGATTGTAGCTGTCAGGAAAGCAAGAAAGCAGAAGGGAATTCCATATCTTAAACTTGTGGAAAGTGGAGAAGGGAGACAATTTCTCACAAATAAAAATCAACATTTTTGTTTCTATCAAGTATTGAAGATGGCATTTACGATTTGTCTTCAGAAAGATGGCAGTGTAGTTTCCTGGTGTCACCTCCCCAGTTTTGAATTCAGAGCACTCTTTCTGTTTTTAAGGCATAGGCGATCATGACTCTCCACAGATTACTTTTCTTTATTATCTATGAATTGCCATTGCTTATTCGGAAAGATAATAGAATAGTTTCCAGTTGCCTTCTCTACGGTTTCGTGTTCTGGGTTTTCCCATTTCCTTCTGAATATAGGCGATCATGACTCTCCACAGATTCTTTTTCTTTATTATCTATGAATTGCCATTGCTTATTCGGAAAGATAATAGAATAGTTTCCAGTTGCCTTCTCTACGGTTTCGTGTTCTGAGCCTTCTCTTTCCCTTCTGAATATAGGCGATTATGGCTCTCCACAGATTCCTTTTATTTATTATCTGTGAATTACTATTGCTTATTCGGAAAGATAATAGAATAGTTTCCAGTTGCCTTCTTAACGGTTTTGTGTTCTGGGTTTTCCCATTTCCTTCTGAATATAGGCGATCATGGCTCTCCACAGATTCTTTTTCTTTAAGCAATGGCAATTCACAGATAATATTCAGAAAGATAATAGAATAGTTTTCATTTGCCTTCTCTACGGTTTCGTGTTCTGAGCTTTCCCTTTCCCTTCTGAATATAGCTGATTGTGGCTCTCCACAGATTCCTTTTCTTTATTATCTGTGAATTCCCATTGCTTATTCGAAAAGAAAGTGTTACTGTGGAAATAGCGCAGGGGGGGGGGGGTCCACCACTTGCGTGAGCGATTGAGTAATTCATGGTTTAGATGCCAGCAAGGTCAGTGTCAAAGTGTTTAAGCCATCTGGTGTGGTGAGCAGTAAAGTCACCAAATACAAATCTATTTGCAAACAAATGTAGGGAGATGACCTTGTATATATTATCAGAAATACCATCTAGTATACAAATGTCATGAGAGGAAGCTGAACAGTAGAGAAAGAATAGATAACTAAGTATAGCAGAGGGAAATGGAGACAGATAGGAATGGTCTGGCGATCAAGAGAGAGTTCCCTAGAACCTAACCCTGTCCCAATCCTCATAAATATGTTGGGCATTATTGTGAGTGGGGTTAGATTGCTATCTAGTGGTTCACCCCTAAAAGTGGTTATCTACTTCACACAGCTGGCGAATATTGAATTTCGTTCATGTTATAAAGATTACAGTTTCATTTTCCAACATCTGTTTTGGTTATTTCTCATTCAGTAACCTTTCTAGGTAACAACAATATAATTTAATAATGCTTGAAATAATAAAAACATATTAGATTAAAAATGAAATCCATCAATTCTTTAGAAATTGCTTTAGTTACGTTCGGGATACAAAACTTGCAGATATAGCTTTCAAGAAAAAAATCTGAACAAAATGTACTTTAACAATGGTTTAAAGCATGCAGGATCAGATGATGGTTTCTCCTCCCAAGAAGGATGCAAGTTCAAATCCTGCCAGGAGGGTATATTTTTTTAAGTTCTCTGAAATGAACCGACCAGTAAACGAAATAAACACTGTTAAAAAATAGAATCTTATGCTTAAATACAAGTATTCATAAAAAATAACATTTAAATTAATAAAATAGAAGTGGGATTCAAAATAAAATTCATTAAATCTTTAAGCTATTATAAGATGCTTAGACATGAGTTATAAACCACATTCCAGGGTCACATTGTGAAGTTTTTTTTTTGTTTTTTTTTTTCAAGACTGCAGTATGAAGTAATAGCAAGTAACCAATCAGAATTTTAGAAACAGGGCCACTTGTACCTTTCCCCTGCATAGCCATTTTGAGAACACTGCACCAATTTCATCAAAATATGTCAATAAAACCTGTAAATAACCTATCTAAGTTTTATATATATATATATATATATATTAGTTTGTTAGGCCAAAACTTTCTTTTATATTATATGTGTTAAAAAAAGTATTGGCCTATATATATATATATATATATATATATATATATATATATATATATATATATATATATATATATATATATATATATATATATATATATATATATATATATATATATATATATATATATATATATATATATACATACACACACACACACTAGGATCATAGCCCGGTGTTGCTGTGCAACTCAACATTTTAGTAGTAGGAGAAAATGCCAATGAGAAGAGGAGATGGAAATCATTTACAGAGAGTTGATTTCTTGCATGAAATATTTAGCGAAAAAAAGTTTTATTTTTTCTTAATTTTATTTTCTGAAGTATGAAATATTAAATCTGAAAAAAAAAAAAAAGATGTAAATAATTTAATTAACCATTGGCATTTTTTTTTTTTTACATATTTTGTTTTTGTTTGAAAAAACACTTTTTTCAAAATTATGGGAAAAAATATTCACATTTTATTGTTGACCAAATGAATTTTTGAAACGTCAAAATAAAAATTAAATATATATGGTCATTTTTTTTTTATATAAAAAATATTTTAGTCGCGATTGACAAGAATGAATGAAATAACGCTCAAAAGTTTTCTCTTTTCCAATCTTTTTACCCCCCCCCCCTTTTTTTTTCAATTGGAGTAGATAGACTAAACTATCGCCCAGTTCACACTCCATCCACGTCTATTGAACAGGTGAAGAGGCTCATCCCTTGTTCCCTGTTTAGGGTGTGGTTTCCGGCTTTCTCTTCTTCAATCTTTTTACTCTCACGTAGCCCCCTGTGCATCAGTGGCATTACTGCCTTGCTCGGGGTGATATGATTTAAAAAAAAAAAAAAAAAGGTAGATTGTTCTTGTGCCATGGATATTTTAACATTTTTTTTTAAGTAATACTTACATGGTTTTCACTGAGTCATGGTCTGTTCTAACTAAACCTGAAAATGAATTCTCAATTTCTATTCTACCAAATTTATGAATCAAGACTTATTTATTCTATAAATACTTTCACGGATTCTGCTCCAATGAACTGGTGATCACTGGTGCCCCCTAAATACGAATTTGAACGAGATACTAGATTAGCAACAAGATCCCACCCTTTTACAGTGAAACCGATAAAATGCAGCCGCAACTTCTACTCCAACAGTTTCTTTCCTCACATTTCCCGATTGTGGAATTCTCTTCCACATGATTGCTTCCCTGACGGCTACAATCTCCAGGAATTTAAATGTAAGGTCAATAGACACCTCCTAACACACTAACCTGCTCCCATTCTATCAAACACTCTTCCCATCTGCCCAACCCTCATCCTCGGTATACTTACTCATCTGTCACCTTCCTCCTGACATTCCCTATGTCTAACCACTCCTTCTCTTTACCTTGCCCTATGTAGCCCCATGCACAATAGTGGCAGTGGAATGCCTTGCTTGGGGTGAGATGATTAAAAAAAAAAAAGAAAAAAAAAAAGGTAGATTGTTCTTGTGCCATGGCTATTTTAACATTTTTTTAAAGTCCTACTTACCTGGTTTTCACTGAGTCATGGTCTGTTCTACCTAAACCTGAAAATGAACTCTCAATTTCTATTCTACCAAATTTATGAATCAAGACTGAGGAATCTTAAAACTAACATTCTTATACTCTAGAATAAGAGTAATATTCTTATCCTTAATTTTCAGAATGTTAGGTTTAAGATTCCTCGTTCTTGCTTCATGAAAATACCAGAAAAGATCAAAGTCTTGATTCATAAATTTGGTAGCATAGAAACTGAGAATTCAATCCGAAGTAACGAGTTACTTAAGTCCCATATGTGATACACGCTTGGGTGATCATGTCTTGAAAGAGACATGACTGACTGGGCAGAAGATTACCTCACAGTAGGTTGCCATTGCTTTCTGCAGTAGATTGGTTGCCAGCCAAGGCTATAGAACCCAATCTGTCCTGTTATTTAACCCATAACTGGAAGGAAGAGACGGATTAATACCTTTCCCAAGGGTATTTGCATGTAAGTGAAAGCAATGAATTCAACTGGAATTTGAACTCTGCTCTCCGATTTTTTGTTACGAGCCGATATCCACTGCACCACAACGCACATCCGTAGTAGGTTGCCATTACTTTATGTGGTAAACTGCTTGTCAGCCAAGGCTATAGAACCCAATCTGTCTTGTTATTTAACCCATAACTGGAGAGAAGAGATGGATTAATACTTTTCCCAAGGATATCTGCACGTTGGTCAATGCAAGGAACTCAACTAGATTTCGAATACAGCTCCGCGATTTCTCGTTCCAAGCCGATATTCGCTGCACCACGATGCAGTACAGTCCTAATAAGAATGTTAAGAATAAGAAGAACATTTTTATTCTGAACATTCTTATTGCCCACTTGATCAAACATCAGAACAGTGATTTTGTGAGGTGGGTGAGCCCAGGAATGTTTCAGCAGGAAATTATTTTTAGAGAGAGGGCAATAATGTGTGAGTGTGTGGATGTACACATATTTATAAGCCAAACGTACGTCACTTTATTTGTTCAATTACAGTTTTGGCAACGTACCAAAAACTTCCCCTACAATTAGGAATTTATTTATTAGACATGAAATATTAAGCCGAGATGTCACAGTATTAATCTTCAAAATCTATTTAAATTATTCTCTTTATTGCACTGAAATATTTTTGCATATATATTATAAATTATGTTTTAGAACATATTCATTATTTTTTAATATATGTCCTCGACAATCATATGTTTGTTTCAACGTTGGGTACGTTTCTTCGGGAGGTAAAAGCAAAACTGAATTCGTCTGCTCCCTATATTTGGTTCATTGTTGTTGTGGGAGGTTGGTTAGGGTTATTGATAATGAAGGGAATGTGTCTTCTAGAGTTTTGAAGAGCCTGGTGTGTAAGTGCTAAATTGTTGATTAATGGTATTATCTGTTGGAGTGTACGTTTTTATCTGTCCGGTATATCTTTTAGTTAGAATTTCGCAGAGATTGGTATGTGGGGGGGTTTATTACTCGGTCAGTTTTGTGTGTTTGCGTGGTGTTTTCTTGTGTGTGTGATTGGGGACTTGTTTGTTGACCTTAACTGTTTAAATTAATGTTTTGGACGGAAAAAATTCTTTCTTCGTTCTGTACCCACTCGGATATATACACACACACACACACACACACACTACTAGGCCACCCCAGTTATATTATTTTTTTGCCAAGTGGGTAATTCTAAATGCAAATAGAATGGTTCTTTTGCTAATACTGCACAATAACACGTGCATCAAATGAACTGTTCTGATATCCAGATTTTGTGCTCTCTTCCCCATGCTAGTCTCTTCTTACTGGCCAGCCAAAGCAATGGCTTCCTGGCCACCTTGTAAAATTTTGCAAAGTAATAATAACAAAAAAAACATTCTATTTTCATTTAGAATTATCCACTTGGCAATAAATACTAAAAAAATATCATGAAATACATGATTTTTTTTAAAAAAAATAGGGTAGCCTAATAATTTTGGCCTGTAGTGTATGTGAGTATATATATTGACTATTTAATACTTAGTTTTTGGTCATAATAGGGTTAGACCAGTACACATTTGTATTAAAAAGTGTTTGATACAATTATAACTTTTGAATATTTTCCATTTTTAAATGAGTTATTGCGCTACCAAGGTTTCTACCATGAGTGGTGTCTTCAGGCAATTTTTAATAACTGATTTGACCATTTACCATTTTTCTTTTTAAGAACGCTCTTGTAACAGTGTTTTATTCGAATGTTCACATGGCAGGGAATTTATGAACACGCAATTTTTAAATTAAAATGAATTATGGCGTTTTCATCCATGGTTGTATGAACCTAAGAGGTATTTCTTCGTGTGGATGCATTTAGTCATAATTTTTGTTCTTTCATTTAACAGTTTGTCTTTATTTGGCAATATCAAAATTTCTAATTTTTCTTCTTGGCACGGTGTACATATTTTTCTACCATTGTAAGGCTTGGCTGTTTTTACAATGCTCCACATTATATCTGGGTCTTTTCCATATATACACATACATACATACATACATACACAGGGTGTGATGGATAAATTGTAGTCTATATGATGCAAAAATGAAAATAACACTGATAATTTCTTTTAACAGATATACTTACCAAAATTACACAAAAATATCTTAAAATACTAAAGAGTAAATTTATTCAATAAAATCACCATTAGCTTCAACTACGGCCTCCAGGCGACTTCAGAATCTCTTGCACTCTCCTGGATTGTTTCCTTGTTTAAGTTGGTGAATGCTGCCATAATCCTTGCTATCAGTTTATCTTTGGTATTACAAGGAGTTTTGCTGGTCTCTCACTCAAATATGACCCCAACATAATAATCAAAGGAGTTGCAGTCTGAGGAGTTAGGGGACCAGATGTAAAGGATGATGTGGTCACAGGAAATATCTGGCAGCCATGAATATTCTCCTGCTTGTGTGGCATGGTGCAAAGCCCTGTTGCCAGACATAGGATCTTTCAGCAGCCACCCTCTTGACCAAGGACAGCACTACCTCCCCAAGACACTTCATGTAGGTCTCCATGTTGAATCTGAGGCCCTCACCAACAAATTCTGGAATTTTTTTTACATCAGAACAATCAGAGTGAGTTTTCCGAGCTACTATACTTTCACAATCACAATTAGACTCATCCAACTCTTTCTGAATCCTTTGAACTGTTCTCAGATTGACATCCCAGATTGCTGAAATGTTTGTATTGGAGCTTCTGGTGTGAATGCCAAGCAGTACAGCATGCCATTTTCAAATTTCTGAGTGAATTGCATCATGGTGCTCTTTTTCTCACAGATAGTGCCCAACTGACCCTACTGCACTGTGCAGTCAACAAAACCAAAAATTAAACAAGGCACATGTGTGAAATTAAAAATATAGTGTGTTCCATTAAGATGGATCGAAGTTTTAACCCTCTAGGGCCATTCGTATCATATTTGATACAGTATTTCCCTATAAGGAAACATTTGGTATTTCCCTATAAGGAAACATTTGGTATTTCCCTATAAGGAAACATTTGGTATTCATTGACTGAGCAGTCAGTACTGCTTTCATTTGAAATTTATAAAATATTTCTCTTAAAAAAATTTTCAGGAAAATATTTCTTTCAAAGCTTGTTTTCATACTGTATCAAATATGATACGAATGACCCTAGAGGGTTAAAAGCAAATAAAACAGTGTTATTGGCAAAATTTTATTGATTTCACAATTGAATCATGTTATTGAAGCCATGGCAGTTATGTGTGAAAAACAATATCGCCCAAATGTCCACCAAGGTTTCGATGGCACACCTCTACTCGATAATCAAAATTTTTATTAATGTTTTTGCATAGTTGCTCCTCGATTTCACAAATATGCCTTATCTCATCCTTCAGCTGTTGGCTTGTTGGCATAGGCCTTACTTTTGAGATGATCCCAAAGGAAGAAATCTAAAGGTGTCAAGTTGGACGATCGTGGTGGCCAATTGACATCACTGTTTGACATTAGGAAAGGTATTAATCCATCTCTTCTTCCACCAGCTATGGATTGAATCGCAGGACTGATAAGGTTCTATAGTCTTGGCTGGCAACCAGTCTACTGCATAAAGTAATAGAAACCTACTGCAGGAAAATCTGCTGCTTAGTCAGTCATGTCTCAAAAGAGACATGATCACCCAAGTGTGTATCATGTATGACAACTGACTATTTCTAATCAATGTTCAAGTTTGGCCATCAACAACTGCAAGCCTGCCAAACCCATTCTTGAACAATCTAGATCAAAATTTCTACAAGCAAACTAGTAATGAACACTATTTACAGCTATGGAACCATCTCTATAAATGGCATACATATTTTTTGCTATTTGACATCTAAAAATAACAGTGCAGCAAATGATGAAAATGCATCTAATTTTCTTCAATTTCATCTTTAACCTAAAGCCATTTAAGATTCACAATTTCTACATGACTGATTGATTTTGTTTATTTTTATGGTTTATGTGGTCCATGAAATTTTATTTTCTGTTAAATGATGATAGACCCCAAAATTGGATCAAAATGCTTTACAAAGCTCATATGAGTTATGTAGAGTGTCTTTGATATGTCTCATGTCATACAATCAGGATTTATTCCTAATCTGCATTCCAATTAGAATATCATCAACAACTGCAAGCCTGCCTAAACATTCTTGATCAACCAGATCAAAATTTTTAGTTCTGAACCAAGCAAGATACATACGAACACTATTTGCAGTGTATAAAAGAAAGTACCTTAGTTAAAATTCTACAATACCAAACAGCTCTGCTGCAGATACAGACAAAAAAAAACAAACAAAAAAAACAAGCACACAGGAAGATAGACTCTTCAAGTTTCAAGTCAGAAAGTGATAAGCTAGGATAATTAATTTAATTTATAATACCCACTTGTCTCAGAGATTCCAAGGAATTTTCTTTACACACAGTTTTGCCATTCTTTCATTCAAACTGAAGAATTCAAAGAGAGCATACACTTTCTCCGGCAAAACTGGAATAAAATAAAATTTCCTCTTCATTTCACCATCTTCACAGTGTAACCCTGATATAAGAGAGTTGTCGGGGACCCGGATAAAGGTTATCTTATATCCGGGTTATACTGTATATGTAGATATAATAGAAATTCAAGAGATAAAAAAAAAAAAAGATGAAAGCAATAATAGTGATAAGACTAATAATATTGTATGTTAGACAACCTTTTGACCAAATGGAAGCATGAGAAAGATGCTAAAAATCTCAGACATGATTTATATTTATATTTTGAATTTCGTATGTATATATATATATATATATATACATATATATCTTTTTTTCTTTTTTTTTTTTTTTTACAAAAATACATTATTGTATCATGATGCTTGTTGAATTCCAGCAGTGACAAGCCTACCTTATGTTATGACAATAATGGATTTTCTTTTTACTAAACAATAAGATCAGATTGCAAAACATTACCCAATGGGCAAGTCTATTGTCATGACCAAAAAAAAAAATTACACTATTTATGAAGTAGATAAATATGTGTAGTAAAACAGAGGAGAAAAAAAGTAATTGCTATTAATGCAACAGTTAAGGTGATGGAAAGCCTCTTTATCCAAAAAAAAAAAAAAAAAAATTTTTTCTTCTTTTGAAAGATCAATAATCATAATCTTGAGATAAAAAATTAATATTGCCAAATTTCAATTCAATCCATTAAGAAATTTCATAATCTACAATCTGGAACAGGCATACCCAACCACTATTAAACCTGGTCATGTGGGGGATGCTGCTATGTGTGTACACAGAGAGACTGGAAAAGATTAACTCCTTAAGCGTGCGCACAATACAGGGACTCTTAAAGCAGATTTGAAGATTTCTGTGTCCATCATGAAATAAATAACATTATCAGATATTTAGAAATGGTAACAAAAAAAAAAAAAATTCTTACCATTGTTATCAAGAACAGCCTTGCAACCAATGCAGGTACTTTTCTTTTTGGTAAAAGCTGCCAATCCACTAATTTTGGACATGACCATAGTTTTTGTTCGGGTATGATCACCTCCTAAAAAGATAGCAAAAAAAAAGTTAAAATGAGATCCAGATATATTTATAAAATTTTACAGAATCTGTTACGAAATGGATTAACTCTGACATTTTTAATTTAATCTGTTTGAACATTATTTTTAATGGATACTCATATTTGTGTAGATACTCTGTTTTTTATAATTAAACAGTATAATTATCTATATCTACTGGCCTGAATAATCAAGAAACCTTGTTAGGAAAATAAGAGTCCTCTATACTCATATATATATATATATATATATATATTAAAAATAATGTTTAAACAAATAAATTAAAAATATGTCAGTTGATCCATTTCATAAAACTTCGTAAATAAATTGTCTTTGTTTACACTAGGATATGAAAACAGAGCAGATATGACCATTATGAAAAATAAAATACATGAAGCATATGTGGATCCTCTTTTGGTATTGTCATATATATATATATATATATATATATATATGATTACGATTCCCCCTCCTTTGTCAGAAGAAGATACGTGTATATCTTTGTTTTTTTAATTCCTTCAGTGCTGTTAAATATCTGCAAGGAATTGAAATGTGGTTTGTTTTTTTGTATGTAGCTGTGAATATACCTTGGATATAACCTTTGGTGAAATCTGAATCGTTGTTTTGATGGATTTTGATGATAAAATTTGTCATATCATATTTTTGTAATCCGGTGGCAAACTTTTGACCAAAGCTTAAGTCTTCTAGTTGCGTATCCAATAGATGGAATTTGGATAAATTATTAACTAAATCTTTTTTGCTGATCATGGACCATTTGCTATTGTTAATTAGTTTTTTTAAATTTAATCTGTCATTTTTGAACGTGCTTCTTGTTGCTGTAAAAGACCATGTCTTTTATATAATTTTTTTTCATATGTAGAGAGAGTATTTCCCACAATATATGCCCTGTGGAAGAGTACACGTTCTTTTTCCTCTAATTCATGGACTGATGATTTCAGAAATTTAGAAATGATTCGGATTTCACCAAAGAGTATATCCAAAGTATACTCACAGCCACATACAAAAAAACAAACCACATCTTAATTACTCGCAGATATTTAACAGCCCTGGAGGAATTAAAAAACAACAAAGATATACACGTATCTTCTTCTGACAAAGGAGGGGTAATCGTAATCATGAACGAACACATATACCAACAATATATATATATATATATATATATATATATATATATATATATATATATAGTGTATAGAGGCAGCAAATAATTTTCTAAACATATACTGTTAAATATAAAAAACAATGAATGTCTTATGTTTAATCATGAGCCGTTCTAAACGTCGTATTTTGGCTTTAATTTAATAATGGTTCTGTTGTCATTTCGTGCTATCACGCGGTGTGACATCATAGATCCGCATTGCAAATTTGCGAACTGCATTTGTTATTTTTGGTAACTATTGCCGTTGACTAGCGGAGTTTTATGTCAACACAAAAATCGTTGCTGATGCTGGATGTTATTGTGTTACCGTCTTAATAACCTCTCTGAAGATGGCTCATGTGAGCCAAAAGCTTAGATCCAACTTAAAAAAAAATTATCCAAATGTTGGAGAATTTTTGTCTTTCTTTTCAACTAAAATTAAAGCCAAAATACGACATTTAGAACGGCTCATGATTAAACATAATAGATATTCATTGTCTCTTATATTTAAAAGTATATGTTTAGAAATATATATATATATAAAGTACGTATATTTTGGCGGCATCTTTTCTTTTAAACACGTTGGATTAAACAATAGAGACAACTTAGTTTTGCAGATTTTCTTTTGTATTTTCTCATATTTTCTAAGGTGTCTTTTTATTTCCAAATTATATTTACGCAAATATTGTCCATAGGTTAACTGAGTACTTTTAAACGTCATTATTACTTCCCTTGAATTTTAAAAATTTTCTTAATGTTTATTTAGTTCTTCAAAATGTCGAAACACATTTTCTTCTACAAGGCAACTGTTGATGTTTAAAACTGTAAATTTGACCCTGATGATGAACGATGACGTTCGAAAGTTAACTCCCCCTCCTTGTGTTTGGTATCTCCTTTCATGGTCACGTGGGTTGTCTTAATTTCCTAATTATGTTGTTTTTCATCTCCTATTTAGCCAGCTGTCCCTGACGATACGTTTAGGTGAAACCTAGGTAGGTTCGTCTGGCTTATTAGGTGTTATCTATTTATATAAATAATTATTTAGTTTTTGGTTATAATTAGACCAGTACACTTGTATTAAAAAGTGTTCAATACATTTATATTGTATAATTTTTGAATATTTTTAATTCGTAAATGAGTTAACCCACGTCTATTGAACAGGTGAAGAGGCTCATCCCTTGTTCCCTCTTTAGGATGTGGTTTCCGGCTTTCTCTCTTCTAATCTTTTCACTCTTACGTAGCCCCCTGCACATCAGTGGCGTTACCGCCTTGCTTGGGGTGATATGATAAAAACAAAAAAAAAAAAAAAAAAAAAGAGTTATTACACAACCCAGGTTTCTACCTTTACGGTGTCTTTAGGCAATTTATGATAAATGATTTTAACATTTTTTTAAAAACGCTCACGTGACGGAGTTTTAATGAATGCGCAATTTTCAAAAGTAGGAGAAGTTAGAACATTTTCATCCGTGATTGTACGATCCTGATAGGTATTTGTTGGTATGGTTACACTTGGTTATAATTTCTATTCTTTCATTTGTTAATTCATTTTTGTTTGGGAATAACATAATGGCCAAGTTTTCTTCCTGGCAGAATCTACATATTTTGCTACCCTCGTAAGGCTTGGCTGCCTTTATTATACTCCACATTATGGTTGGTTGGATTTTATGGCATATCAACCACGAGGGTTATTTAATGCCAAATTTTGTTTATATATAAAGCTTATTTGCTTGCACACTGCAAAATAATTCCAGGTATTACTGTCTAAGACAAGGACTTCCATTTAGTATAGGCAATTTGTTTGCACAATGTTAAAAGGTAGCATATATTGATTACACATCAGTCTACATCCTTGATAAGAGACCAATTCTTTTTAGGAAGTTTATTATCTGACTTGGATCAATTTTTGTAAATAGTTCCTTTGTACTCTTAATGCTGTAGAACATTCTTTGAATGTGATTAAGGTTTGGGCATTCTATTAGTATATTTTTTTACTGTGTATTGGTTTCCACAGGGACATTTAGGAGGAAGCTCCCTTTCTAGTATGAAGGAGTGAGTCAGTCTAGTGTGTCCAATGATGATTTCTTCTCCTCTTGTATTATTAAGATTTGGTTTCTTTTCTTTTAAAGTGGGTTCTATTTGGTAGAGCTTGTGGATATTTTTGTCCTATAGTTGTTGCCATTTTTGTATCATTATTTTCTTGACTTTATGTTTTAGGTCAGTATATAGGATTTTGGAGTTTTGGTTGGATGGCATGTTAAGTGCAGCTTTTGCTAAGGAATTGGCTTTCTCCTTTCCCTGAATTCCAATATGACTTGAGATCCAGCAAAATATCACCTTTTTATGTTTTATGGAGTTGATTTTGTTTAAAAGTTTGACAAGGATTGGGTACATTTAATGCCAAATTTAGTTTATATATATATATATATATATATACACAACTTGTAAAAACAATTATAAGTTATATAATGCACACTGCAAAATAATTCCAGGTATCACTGTCTAAGAAAAGGATTTCCATTTAATATAGACAATTTGTTTGCACAATGTTAAAAGGTAGCATATATTGATTACACATCAGTCTACATCCTTGATAAGAGACCAATTCTTTTTAGGAAGTTTATTATCTGACTTGGATCAATTTTTGTAATAATTGATATAATAGACCCGGATATAAGAGAGATTTTAGAGCCTGTGGTAATGTATATAAAATAAACCAAACCCAGATATAAGATAACTTTTATCCGGCCCTGACAACTCTCTTATATCCGGGTTACACTGTGGTCCCCTTGTACTCTTAATATTGTAGAACTTTCTTCAAATGTGTGTAAGGTTTGTGCATTCTATCAGTGTATGTTTTACTGTGTATTAATTTCCGCACGGACATTTAGGAGGAGGCTCCAATTCTAGTATTAACAAGTGAGTCAGTCTAGTGTGTCCAATGCATAGCAGAGCAAGGGTGGTTTCTTCTTTTCTTGTATTTTTAGATTCCTTTCTTTTAAAGTGGGTTCTATTTGGTAGAGCTTGTTGTAGGTATATATTTGTCCCATAGTTGTTGCTATTTTTGTATCATTATTTTCTATTTCAAGTCAGTATGTAGGATTTGGGAGTTTTGGTTGAATGTCATGTTAAGGGAAGTTTTTGTTAAAGAATCAGCTTTCTCATTTCCCTCAATTCTAATATGACTTGGGATCTAACAAAATATCCCTTTTTTATGTTTTATGGGGGTTGATTTTGTTTAAAAGTTTGACAATTAAAGGGTTATCCAGTTTTGTATTTTTTATGGATTGTAGGACAGAGATGGAGTCAGTATGAATGATGAATTTTTTTAAGTTGCTTGTGCAAACCATCTTAAGTGCTAATTTTATTGCAGTAAATATGGAGGCTTCCTTTGGAAGGTATTTTTTCATCATTTTCATCATTTTCTTATTGAAAACTGCTCCACATCCGGTTCTATTGCTGTCTTTGGAGCCATCTGTGTAAATGTGTGAGTAGTTTTGGGTATTTTTCTTGAATATTGAATAGTTTTTCTTGGTAGGTTAATGGGTTGGTTTTATTTTTAGGGAGCTTGTTTAAATCAAGAATAATCACAGACTGCTAAAGTAGCCAGGGTGGTAAGTTTAGTTGAACGAAATCATGGACGTTTGTGATTGAAATATCCATGTCTTCCACTATGGGTTTGATACGGAGGTCAAAATGTTTTATGGCTTTTTCTTTTTGATCAAATATTTTTTGGTGTTTGGGGTTGAAAATGCAGTTATAAGTTGAATCGATTGTTTGCGATTTGATTTTACTGTAGTACTGCAATGAATTCAGCTGGAGTTCAAACTCGGCTCCCTGATTTCTCATTCCGAGCCAATATCCAATGCACCACAATGCACATCCTGACTAAAAGAATAAAAAAAAAAAAAAAAAGATGAGGAGAAAGGAAACTTACTGAGTAAAACAGATTCAGCTTTCTTCTCTCCAAGGATTGGTTCAAATATCCGAAGCAATGGTTTTGACAACTGATTATCGAGGTAATACTGGGTATCAATGGGAATGTTGTTTTCCAATACATAAATTGGATCCTGAAATTAATTACAATATTAACATGATAATAATAATAAAGTATTACACTTCACATAAAATATACATAAAAAAAAACTTTTTGAACTGTAATTATTAATAAACTGATTAAATTATTTTTTTATGGCTTATCAACCTTTTGCAGGTTATTTAATGCCAGAAAATGTAAGAATTTTTTGGATATAATAATGATTTACTGATACAAGTCCTACTAATTAATCCATAGCCAGGGGCAAATGTGGATTCACACCTAATCAGAATTGGTGAAACAAAAAAGAAATTATGGACATAAAGTGGGGCTTCAATTCTATATAACTATCAATATATAAACTGATTCCTCTTTTTGTGGCTACACTAGTTTCTATAGATTTATATTCTTCTAAGTTTCATCTTTGAAATGTAAACAAAGCAATTTCTAAAGAATTAATGGAATTTTCATTTATTAATTAAGTCTTGCCAGAGAGCACATATTTTTCTTTAATAAGATTTCTAAAATATTCAAGCCAGCAGACAGAAATAAATATATTGTTTAAAATAGACAGAGCATCTATTCAAATAGAGATATCCACTAAAAATAACATTTAAAGTGGTAAAATTTGTTGCATTAATAAATAATTTAATCATCCACTGATCTAGACACGGAAAGTCTTATTAAGGAAAATTTTGGAGAGGATACAAACAAAAAGGAAACTTATATTTTACATCAAGAAAAGACAGCTTAACTCATGTAATGAGGAGGAAGGGCTGAGAGAATCTGATACTCACAGGATGGCTAAAGGGAAAGAGAGACAGGGGAAAGCAATGCATGAAATACTTGATGGGCTTGAGCAAGTAGATGGCAGAGCAGGGTTTGGCTAGGGTAACAAAAGAAAGCGTGCTAAGAGCCACTACAATTAGGGTGATGTGGAGGGCCATGATCACCTATGGTCTGAGGGGACACAGCACAAAGAAGTAGTACCTCTTGGTACTGCAGATGTGCGGATGGTGCAATGGATAGCTATTTTGAACAAGAAATTTCCAGTTCCAGTTGAGTTTGTTAAATTCATAGACATATTTATAGGAAAACCTAAACATATTTATAAATGGAACTTTGTCTGTGTTTGTGTGTGTTTCCGTTACCTATAGACTCCGAAACGGATGAACTGATTTTCTTGAAAATTTACACAGTTGTACTCTTGCGTCTAAGTACCCCCAATAAATATCGAAAATTAATAATTGAAAAAATCAGGTTATAGAAGGAGTGGTCTGATTTTAATCAAATTTCATACACTCATAGACAAAAACATAAGAAACAATATTCAGAAGTTATATATATATATATATATATATATATATAAAAGGCAAGATGTTTGTGTGAATGTCTGTTTATGTGCCTGTATGTCTGTATTTTTTCAGCCCTTTTATTTTAGTTTTTGCTTTGGATTTTGCTCTAAGTAGGTATAATAGTAGTTCTTGGTCTCAGCCATGATACCATTTACTCAGAGGACTTATTTAGCCTTTAAAATTCAGTTTACGACAAAAAAACTTATTTGATATTGATACCAGGAAATCAAAATTTGACTTGCATCCAATCATTTTTTTTTCAGTCTACAGTTTCGCTTTAACTGGAAACAACTATTGCTTTTTAGTTTTTCGTGCCAATGTCCAAAGTGTCTGAGCTCGAGGACCATGAATTAGTTTTAAAGCTTTCATTACACCCGAGCAACGCCGGGCTATACTGCTAGTTACCAACTATACATTTTATAGCAAAAGGATTAACAATCTATTTCATCTGTAGTTGAAGGCATACAATTGCATTCAAAATGTATATATAGCAGAAGCCACAAAATTGTATTTATAATCTTGGAATTATTTCAAACTTTTGTTCTCATCTTGGTTGATATCGGTGTTACAAGAGACATGTTTCGACCAAGTACCCTCTGGTCATCATCAGGTGTTCATAGATTGGCTGATGTGGATTATCTTGTTGATTATTGTGAAGTATCCTGTGAAATCAATTATTGATTGATGAGAACAAAAGTTCAAAATAATTCCAAAATTATTGAAAATTACTCATCTCAGAAATAAATACAAATTATGACAAGTGGCACGAACCCACTAATATAATCCAGTTGACAAAATCCATCTGACACAGAATATAAAAGGCTCCAAAAATACACCACTAAAGTCTCTTCGGGACAGTAGCATAGTGGATATAGTAGTTGGTTATACATCTAGTCTATGTCATGAGTTCGATCATTGGACTTGGTAGTGACAAACTAAATTCCAACATGAAAGAACAATAATTGATCTCATAGGATATTTCGCAATAAACAACGAGATAATCCACATCAGCCAATCTATGGACACCTGATGATGATGGTCGAAACGTTGTGTTGAAAAGATTTCGATTTTAGCATTAAATAACCCATAAACGTTGACATGCCACTAAACAAAATCAACCGACCAAATATGGATATACACCAAAAATAATGTTTAAAGCGATAAAAGTCTGTTGGATTAATAAATAAAAAATTCATTTCTTTAAAGAGAGAGAGAAAATAAAAACAAAGAATAATTAGTTATATACAAGAAAAAATGAATGATAACAGAAAAAATAAATAAAATGTGACATATGATGATTAAAAGC
The DNA here is from genome assembly GCA_037127315.1 of Ascarosepion bandense. NCBI lineage: Eukaryota > Metazoa > Mollusca > Cephalopoda > Sepiida > Sepiidae > Ascarosepion > Ascarosepion bandense. The sequence goes on from JBBBDQ010001561.1 coordinate 31,310, forward strand.
ATGTTTTTGGGAGTTACTTTCATCTGTTTTAAATATGCCTACAAGAATTTATGATTAAATGAATTTGTACCGAGTATAAATCAACAAGAATGGCATAAAAAATCATGCATTAAGATTGACTGACAGAATGTTTTTAAATTATCTCCCATGGTACTCAGAATAATTTATTTCATAAAAAGCATGTGAATTCTCCAAATGTGCATTGGAATTTAACAAAAAAAAGAAAAAAAAAAAAGAAGCCTTCTAAAAGCCAAGCAAAGCATTAACAGGAAAATTTCATTAGAGACAAAGAAAAAAAGTACTGATCTGTTACATAATATCAGTTGTCCTTTATGGCAGTTAATGCTGGACAATCTTTTTTTTTTTTTTTTTTTTTTAAATCATATCACCCCAAGCAAGGCGATAACGCCACTGATGCGCAGGGGGCTACGTAAGAGTAAAAAGATTGGAAAAGAGAAAGCCGGAAACTGCATCCTAAACAGGAAACAAGGGATGAGCCTCTTCACCTGTTCAATAGATGTGGGTGGAGTGTGAATCTTACAGATGAAGAAGAGATTTGAAGCAACAAAAATGTCTGAGTTTTGTTTGATGGTATACCAACCTCTATTGGTTATTTAATGCCAAAAAGGCGGAGTTTTAAGTTTTTTTTGTTTGTTTTTTTTAATGTATGGTTATAGTGAGAAGGTTGATTTAGATTTTAATGAAAATTTTTTAAAATTCTTTTTATATTTTAGAAAACTGAAAATGTCTTCTAGTTTTGTATTCAAAAATGTTTTGCTGTGAATTTCTCTTCTTTCAAAAATGTGTTATAGTAATAATTTTTTCTTTAAAAAAATGTATTGTTAGTAATATTTTTCCTTCAAAAATATATATTTTTCTATAAAAGTGTATTTTTATACTTTCATAATGTTTTGACCCCAGTTTGAGGGTTAAACTATAGCTGGGACCCTAACAGGTGCTACCACTCCGGTGGACCTGAGAATAACAGCAATAAGAGGTGGTTCCAGGCTCCTCACAACCTCCCAATCAGAGGTCTTGCTGCCAGATGCAGTTTACCGTCATGTCTAGGACCCAACAGAAATGTGCTTCTACAGAAAGATGTTAAAAATATCATGGACCAAACATGTAAACAATGATGAGATTCTAGAAAAAATGACAACAAAAAGAACACTTCTACTTAAATTCAGATAGAGACAGTTGAAATTTCTTGGCCACATAAGGAAAGCGGACTTGGAAAATTTGACACTCACAAAACAAATTGAAGGTGAGAGAGAGAGAGGAAAGCAATGCATAACATACCTGGAGAGCCTGAGTGAATGGAAGGTGAAACAAAATTTGAGAGAGATGGCAAAAAACACAAAAACACATTAAGAGCTACAAGGGACAGGAAATAGTGGAGAATCATGATCACTAATAAACTAAAGAGACACAGCACACACACACACACACAAAAAAAAAGCGAAATCTCATATCTGGTCAATTGGTGATTTAGTAAATTATTCTAGTATTGCAATAAGATTGTCTTTTTTCAAAAATAGTTTATATAAATTTTAAAATATATATATATATATATATATATATATATACATACTGCATATACTCACAGATAAGTCACACCTTTTTTACGAAAATTTTCTTCAAAAACATAGAGGTGCGACCTATCTACTCAACATACCTGTAAATTCGGCAGTAATTTTTCAATAACTGTCATTGCGGTAACACGTAGACCTAGATCCAAGTAAATTATTCTAGTATTGCAATAAGATTGTCTTTTTTCAAAAATAGTTTATATAAATTTTAAAATATATATATATATATATTGCATATACTCACTGATAAGTCACACCTTTTTTACTAAAATTTTCTTCAAAAACATAGGGGTGCGACCTATCTACTCAACATACCTGTAAATTCGGCAGTAATTTTTCAATAACTGTCATTGCGGTAACATGTAGACCTAGATCCAAGTACCAGAATGCATATGCTAAGCATTGGAAAGCTGTCTTTTCCACAAATCATGTACGAAACGATCCTACCGATTCACAGCTTTATACTGATCTGATGCTGTTAGAAATATACACATTTATTAAAATAAAATTGCATAATATTTCCATTTCCAATCCTCATACGTTTGACGCTGTTTACATCTTGAATTACGACCTTGCCCTATATCATGTATTGAGCATGCGTATTCGGATGTATTTTTTTTTTTTACTCGTAGTATAGTTGCATTTTCATGCTCCACGTAAGTTGGTATTCCAAGATTTCAAAGCAAAGCATAATGTTTCAATATTATAAAAAGAATAATACAATATACAAAACAGCGTAGATCCCTTATCCCTGCAGACGTTTAATAAATTATGTTTATATTTGAAAATATGCCAGTACAGCAAAAATGTTTCAATATTTGTAAGCAAATTTTTGAAATGAAGGTAAATATTTTATAATATTTATTTTTATCAATGGGCAGTGTAATTTCACAGATTCCAGTGTGACCTATCTGCGAGTCAAACTCAAATACCCAATTTTTTGCCTCAAAATAAGGGTACGACCTATCTACTGGTGCAACCTATCCATGAGTATATATGGTACCAGAAAAACTTTTAAAAAATACAAAATAAAAACTTACTTCTGATTTGAGGTAGGCAGCTGTATTCTTCGGAGCAGCTATTATCACATAAGGGACACGATCACCAAGTTGAGGCGCAATTCCGGGATTTCTCTTTTTGATTCTGCAGACAAAGTAATACCAAATAACTGACAACATATTGAGAAAAGAGGGCTTGGAAAATTTAACACTCACAGAACATATTGAGTGGCAAAGGGAAGCATTGCAAGGAAGAGTAAGGATTCAAACATTGCATGGAACTACAAAGGACAGGAAGTCGTGGAGAGCCATACATATAAAAGAAGTATGATAGCATCAAAGAGTTGTAAAACATTGTTTCCTCTTTTTCAGCTGTTATGGGAACCTACCTGAATTTGATTCTCAGGCAAGAGTTGAAAATAAGCCTGCTTGGCACTGGAGATCTCATTTTATTGACTGAGTCATAGCAGTATCTGTTTGCAGGTTGAAACTGTTAAAAGTAATTGTTGGTTTGGTTGTTTTATTTTTATGGCATATCAATCTCAGCGGGTCATTTATTGCTGGTAATACCTTTTTCTTTCAACAATTTATTGTTGTGTTTATATAAGTTTTGTGTCTAGTAATACTTTTTTTCTTTTTGAATATCAAGATTCATTGGAATGTGTTTTTAAGGGCAGGGTCCCCAAGTCCTACCCTGTTATTTAAGCCATAACTGGAGGGAAGGGACGAATTAATACCTTTCCCAAGGGTACCAGTGCTTAAGTGAATGCAGGGTATTCAACTGGAATTTGAACTCGGCTCACCGATTTCTCTTTCCGAGCCGATATCCACTGCACTACAACACACATCCATCACTAAACGCTTACAGCACCTGGTATTCCCAAGTGGTCACCCATCTAAGTTCTGACCAGGCTCAACATAGCTTAACTTCGATAATCGAGCGAGAACCAGTGTACTCAACGTGATATGGCCATAAGCCTTTTAAAGCATAATTATTAAGCACAGCAACCAATAAAAATTAAAAGCCAAGCTTTTTTGCCTTTCTCAGAAATTTTTTCATAAACATTTAAATTTCAACCTTTGAGCATGTATCTAGAATTAAAATGAATATGTCTTAAAATCTTTGGAAACATCTTTTTTTTTTTTGCAAGCTGGGAGAAATATAGTTGCTGTGATGGTAGTGTGGATAGAAGACAGCCTGTACACTCAAGAGTTTTAGATAAAGAGGATGTGCCGTTTGGCGGGGTTCAAACCAGCATTCTCCTTGTAAGGAAAACCAGTATTAAGACTCTCAAATGCACAGGCCAGTAGATACAAATTTACAGTTTAAAAAATGGGTATGTCTACTCAAATATGTATAATCACTAAATAGGTTTAAAGTAATAAGAAATATCAACATATACAAGGGATTTAGTTTGGTTTGTTTTACAGCATATCAACCTCAATGGGCTATTTAATGTTGACAAGATTTTTGGGATAGGTTTGTATGAATAGAATATGTACTCTTTGTAAAAAATCAGTTTGTAGATCAGGTCAAGGGGTTTTTGTCACAAGCCAAATGTATTGCTGGCAATATTTTTTCTCCCCCCCCCCCCCAATGTATTGCTGGTATTCTTTATATATATATATATATATATATATATATATATATATATATATATATATATATAAATAAAAAAAAACAAAAAAACACACAATTCATAGTGTTTAGATGCCAGTTTAGGAGTTAGCTATTTGCCCATACCCAGGACCTTAACAAGTGCTATCAACCCAGGCCAGGGTGGATCTGAGAACAGCAATTAAAAATTGATTCCATGCTCCTTGTAACCTCCTAATTGGAGGCCTTGCTATCAGATGTAGGACAGAACGATTTGGGAAATAATGCTTATTGGAAAGTGAAATAGCTAGGCTGTTTTGGGTTTTTTTTTTACTATACTTTCTAAGTTCTCCAAAGTAATGCTTGAGAGTCACTATTAAAATGCAATTCAATGAATGAATGATATTAACCACATTTGCCTAAAGTGATCAATTTATGTTTTATTTTGTAGGATGAGGAGTTACCATTATCTAAATTTTGGAATTTGGCAACACAGGGAGATTTTTGTTTTTTTTTAATTTCGCAACATAGGGAGATTTTTTTTTTTTTTTTAATTTCGCAACATAGGGAGATTTTTGTTTTTTTTTTTATTTCGCAACATAGGGAGATTTTTTTTCTTTTTTTTTTATTTCGCAACATAGGGAGATTTTGTTTTTTTTTTTTATTTCGCAACATAGGGAGATTTTTTTTTTTTTTTTATTTCGCAACATAGGGAGATTTTTGTTTTTTTTTTAATTCCACAACATAGAAGATTTTTGTTTTTTTTTTAATTCCGCAACATAGAAGATTTTTGTTTTTTTTTTAATTCTGCAACATAGGGAGATTTTTGTTTTTTTTTTTTTCGCAACATAGGGAGATTTTTGTTTTTTTTTTAATTCCGCAACATAGAAGATTTTTGTTTTTTTTTTTAATTCTGCAACATAGGGAGAATTTTTTAATTTCGCAACATAGTGAAAATTTTTTAATTTGGTAACATAGATTTTTTTTTTAATTTGGTAACATAATGAGAATTTTTTAATTTGGTCACATAGTGAGAATTTTTTAACTTGGTAAAGTAGTTATTCTAAGTGCTGTCCTTTGCCCAAGTAGTTCAGACTTAAATGCAATTGAAACAGGGTGAGCAATGACTGAGCAGTACTAAATAATAAGAACAAGATATCCTTAGACCCACATAGAGGAGTATATCAAATACCCCATTCCTGCTTTGCCATGCCTTGAAATACAGGTAGACAGAGCTTGTTAACCTTCAATGGCAGTCTGTCTAGCAAAGAATCACAGATTTCAAAATTAGGGTAGAGGGAAATCTCAGTCACCTTGACAACAATCCTTCAAGTGGGCAACACTTTCATTCTTGCGATGAGGATATATGAGCTGAGGGTCCCTATCCTGCTTCCAAGTAGTGATTGGAAGAAGAGTCAGCATCCATTCCCATAACTACCCACCTGATGACTCAGGGCATGGCCTGACCAATCCTTTCTTACCCTTAACCAGTCTGCCCACGTTGTGTTTGTTTTGACCTTGGACTAACCAGAGTAGGGTTGCACTTCATCGCCTGGCTAGATTAGTTCTGACATGTGAGGGGCCGAGTATATTGTTAAGACCAGATTTACGCAATCAACCAATACACGATATAGAATATAAAATCAGTGGACAACTCCAACGACACAGTTCAGTTGTAGTTTTTATATATATATATTTATATATTGATTATATACACAGGTATAATAAACAAGTAAAGCTGTTGATACCTAACAGTTGGCTGGTATTTCAAAATTACATTTAGTAACAATGTTCTCTGTATTGGGGTTTACTCAATTGTCTTTTAGCAGCACATCCATTTCAGTCCGACCATATTATGCAAATTGTCTCCTTCGAATCACTAGACCTAACTAATCTCTTTCTACCTTCTCATTCCAATCATGGGGCCCAAACTAATTAATTTCATCTTCCAACCTGGTTTTATTAAACAAGCACAAAACCTAAATAGTAAAAGTTAGTCATGCGGGGAAGGGGGTTCAACTTTCCCCTCACTGTATAACTCTTACCAGCCTGAAATGAAAACAACATCAGTCACCCATTTCAACTTAGTCTCTAGGCCCTTCACCAATGAGGGGAAGTGAACTCACTCTCTGTTATCACTAGCTTGTCAGTTTTCAACATCTGGTAGCACAGGACAGAAAATTCTCACAGTCCAATTTTGACCTAGGGTCACACTTTGTCAAAACAGGATGACAATATTTTGACTAGAATCATTTTACTTGAATTCAATCAATTCAGTTACTCTTCCCGACAGAAATAATTGTATTTTACTCTTTTTATTACTTCGGTTACTTTTCCCAACAAAATAATTCTATTCTTCCATTTTAGAGAAATCTCATTTTATCTTTAAAATTAATAAAAAAATTAATACTAGCCATATGGAAGTAGGGTTACACCACCACAGCCAATGAACAAGGGACTGACAATATGGAATAATGGATAGCAGCTTTGAATGAAAAAGCAGAGTTTTAATTCCAGTCCAGATCATTACAGTCACTTACATGAAAACGTATGAATCCGTCACTCTCCTCTCCATAGCTATGGGTTAAATAGCAGGTCAAACTGGGTTGTCTAGCAATGGTTAGCAAATAGTGTAGGAGAAGGACAACCCTGAATTCAAAACCGTGACAATTGCTCTTTGTCACCAACCCTCAACAATGAAGATAGAAAGAAAATCCCAAGACATGGACAACGGAATGAGAACAATGTACCCCAATAAACAAAGTGTTCAGTTTGAAATTCCCCAAAACTTACCCAGATCAACAGACACCTGAAGAAGGCCATAAAGCACAGTGGTCGAAACATTATGAAGATAATAAAGATGAAGACAACAGATTTGCCCAGATCTGAAATCTATTTCATAACACAAAGTTTATCAACATTAGTGCTCCTGGGTGACACCAAGTTACCTAAACAAGAAATTAAGACTTCAGCCATGCAAAACAATAAAATTGTCTGCTAGAGTAAAAATAAATCTTTGTGGCAGATAAGGTTTGATGGGGGACTTGAGGTAGAGCAGGTAAGTGTAGATACATGATTGGAGAAAGAGAAGACACTTGATGATTAGCCATACCGGTTGGCAAGTTCCACATGGGCCTGTTTGGCAGCATATTCATTGTCCGACTTGGTCAGTTCCTTCGTGATCACCAGTTGGGAAATATCAATGCGATTGCACAAGAGGTCAGATATGGTCTGCTTGGCATATTCCACAGCACCATCTGGGTTCCTGAAAAACCAGACAATTCAGCAAATCAAATATTGGCAACAATTCTCCAAAGTACACACATGAAATAATCCTTTCTTTTATTGTTTCTGACAAACGAGGTTATATTGCACTGGCTGGAACAATACATTACATTTAAGCAGTTTGATTCAATTACAGACATGTATTCAAAGCACAAAGAACTGGCTAAACTTTCTCTTAAATAGTAACCACAGAGGTTAAGAGTAGACATACGCCACCAGACTCACAATCCGACTTGCGTATATACAGGCATTCATGCTCGCGAGAGGGGATCAATAAATTTATAGCTATGTAGTTATTAGCTGGATTTTGATAAAAAATTTGCATTGTATAATGTTTGATCTATTTGAAAATGAAGGAGATTATGTTGAAAAATTAATGCTTTTTAACTTACTGAGGCACACACTCACACACAGAAGCATAACATATAGAAATGTGCAAGCATATACATACACACAAAAAGATATATGACCCCACACATACATCTACATGCAAACAGATATGCATATATCAACGCCCAAACACTTACGATTGATCACCCACACAAATACATATGCTTGCCAACACAGACACATATATCCACACAGAAACACTAATACACTAACAAAAATATATACCCTCCCACATGCACTTACGCCTTCCTACATACATATACCCGCTTACTCATACAATACATGTTTGCTACATCAACCAACATCAAAGCACAGAAACACATACAAGTGAAGGCTGTTTGTGTGATGTATTGTCTTAATATTAAGTAGATTTCAAACATTAATTTCTTTTCATTTTCTGAAGCTGCATAAACAGCAGTTGTTTTTAATTACTAATAAAAACATCCACTACTGGGCCATGTGTTCTTGAGGACACATGGCCCATTAGATAAAAGCGTTGCTTAGATCCAGTGATTTGACCCAAAGAGTCGAATTCAATACCTGGATACAGCAGTGGTAAAGAGAGATAACTACACGACATTCATAAGTGGCATCATACATGGAACTAGAACAATGTACCCCAGTGATCAAAATAAAGGGTTCAGTTTGAAATTCCTGAAGAAGGCTGGAGCATACAATGACTGAAACATTGTGAACATGGCAATAAAGATGAGGACAACAGTAATGTAAATACTACCTCATCACAAAAGTATACACAATTGTTAATAAAAACAAGTATTAAACTTTTTAAGTAAACCTAAAAAGCTGGAAAAAAGAGCCAACATATCAAATAAAACATTAGTAAATTATTCACTGGATTCCATATACACCTTGAGAATCTGGCTTGCTAAAAAAGAAAAAAAAATCACTTGCGAATCAGGATTGCTAATAAAAAAAAAATATAATTCACACCATGTAATTACTGTAAACATTAGTATTTTAGTAGATTTTATTTTTATATTGACATCCCTGTTTATTTCAGTCAGTTTATTTCAGCCATACGCGATACATGATTTTGGCAATCATGTCTCAAAAGAGACATGACTGACCGGGCAGAAGATTATTCTGCAGTAGGTTGCTATTGCTATCTGCCGAAGACTGGTTGCCAGCCAAAGCTATAGAACCCAATCTGTCCTATTATATAACCCATAACTGGTGGGAAAACACGGATTAATACCTTTTTCCAAGGGTATTTGTGCGTAAGTGAATGCAAGGAATTCAACTGGGATTTGAACTCGGCACCCACATTTGTCACTCCAAGTCAATATCCACTGCACCACAATGCGCATGTTACAAGCCTGTTTTGCTGTATTACAGCTCATAAGTGTGGCTAGACAACCATTTGCTTCTGGCCGGGATTGAAACTTGACCGATTTGGTGTCAGTCGGAGTCGCTAACCCCTAAGCCATAAGCGCATGGACCTGTTTATTTACAAACCTTGAAACCAACTTTCACTGAAATAGACCAATGAAAGTCTTATGAAAAAAATGTACCTTTCAGTTGAAATTGGTCTTACTAAAATTCCTGCAAAGAAGTGCATTTTCATTAATAAGACTTTCAACGATCTAGCTGGTAGACATCAATTTCACTGCTTCTAAATAAATCAAGATGCCTACTCTAACATGGGCAACTGCTACAGTAATGCGTGGAACCCATGGAATTTCCACGGAAGGATAATTTTACTTTGACATACTACAAATGACAGTAACGTCTTCAAACAAAGATATTAGATAATAAAATAACGATAACATAGAGTGTAATTTTATTAAAATATCTATAAAAGTAATATCCAAAGAAGCTACTTTACTGTAATCTTATATTAAGCGGTGTATGCACAGACCATAATCTAAGTACTGTATGCTATTTTGTGAGAGATTTTGAAAGAGAAAATGGTTTTTGTTTATTACTGAAAAATCATGGCACCTGTGTCCATTGTAAACAGAAAAGACCAACTGAGTAAAGCCAAGGGTGTAGAGACCAGAAATTTCATTATCAGGTCACAGGATACAACAAAAAATCTACCTATTTTTACTATATTGTACAGTACACACACATATACACACACACACAATTACTGCTATAACCACCAGCTTAAGCTGCTACTGCAATGCTATAGGCTCTCTCCTTCTACTCTCTCACTACCCTTCCGTTTGACAAAAGTGAGTGAAAGGCTGAGGAGAATTGCATTTATAAAAAATTAGAGGGGAAGGAAAAGCTTGTGCAGAGAGTAAGTGTGTTATCTTTCTTCAGTGGTGTAACGGACGGAGGAACTAAGTAACTAAGGAAGAAACAAGCAGAATTATTATATGATAGTAAGGAGAAATAGTTTAACTGAAAAATGCATCAATTACATTTGAAAATTTGAAAAAGCACTAAGTGATAGAAATTTGTTAAATAGAGCAATTATTTTTCATGTGTATTAAAAAGCTCTTTTAAAAGAATTTGAAATAGAGCACAATATTGTATATTTGGGTAGCAACCTTTCTTTCAAACATTTTGTTAAATATGATAGACAAGGAATATTTCATTAATTCTTTTATTGAGTTTTTTGAGTATTCTTAATTTTTTCCGTTTAGTGGTGATAAGGAAGTGTAAAAACTGTCCGTAGTGTCTATTGCCTTAAGCACTTTCAACCAGTTCTTTAGCCATTTTCAAGGAGTTTGTAGTTACTTGTTCATTTCTTTTTATAGTCTTATTTTAAGAGGTAGTTGTGTGATGCCTATAGTAGTAGCCCTTATTCCGAGCCCCATGAAAGAAACAGTTTAAATTTGAGTTGGTTTCCTCCTATTTAAAAAAAAAAAAACAACCTTTGATATATATATATATATATATATATATAATTGGATATGTAATTGTATTGATGAGCTGTGATACAGCAAAATAGATCTGTCTGCGGATGACTATATGAGTAGAGTACAGGGTGCAATGGACCCAGGCATTCACATTGAAAGTGAATCTAATCAGAGAGTGAAATAAAAGTTTACGATTTGAAATAGTGTTTATTTCAGGTTTCATCTTATTTCACATATTTAAAGTGTCTTCCTTTCTCACATTTCTCAGTACTATACTCTATAGGCCATATCAACTTGAGTCTTAAGGGCATACAATCAAGGAGTCCGTACCAAGCATTACCAAACCTCCACATGGCAATGACATAGATACTGTATCCTGTACAGAAGCAGGTGTTCTAGAGTGACAGAGAGTGTAAAGGTAGCACATTTTCATGCCTCTAAGCCAGAATAGCAAGAATATATGATTTAACGAATTTATCCACACATTCACTCAACTAAAATATGACACCAAGCTAAATTTAAAGTGGGAGACCCACATGGGACCAAATTCCAAGAGAAACAATACTAATTCAAAAGCTGACAAGAAATAAGTGGTTTAAGTAACACAATTTCTCATTTTATATGCTAATGAACTCAGATTTTTTTTAATATTAAAGAATATTATTTCTTAGCAAGCACTGTATATTTCTTGAGTATAATATGACCCTGCTTTTCTGAGGCTAAAAACATCCTTGAGTATAACATGACCCTGTTTTTCTGAGGCTAAAAACAAGGAATTACATCCTTATATATAATAAGATCCTGTTTTTCTGAGGCTAAAAACAAGAAATTACATCCTTGAGTATAACATGACCCTGTTTTTCTGAGGCTAAAAACAAGGAATTACATCCTTATATATAATAAGATCCTGTTTTTCTGAGGCTAAAAACAAGAAATTACATCCTTGAGTATAACATGACCCTGTTTTTCTGAGGCTAAAAACAAGGAATTACATCCTTATATATAATATGATCCTGTTTTTCTGAGGCTAAAAACAAGAAATTACATCCTTATATATAATATGATCCTGTTTTTCTGAAGCTAAAAACAAGGAATTACATCCTTGAGCATAATATGACCTTGTAGTACAGCCATCCCTATGTAAATCTATTATCAAAGAATGTACCATTACTATTCATTAAAATCTCAATTTCAAACATATTATACTAATGTATTCAATTTTTCACTATATTAAAGACTAGAAATGAACTAGATATTTAGTGATTACATATTTCTTCTATCTTCTGTTTCAAAACTTATTTTCTGAGAAAGGTGCTAATTGGATATACTTACTAACTATTTAAGTTAATAAGTTAATTAATCTATAACAATTAATCCATAATAATATTTTTGTGACTGTTATATTTCTATAAATTAATAAACTATGCAAATAAAAATAATATTGTCTTTTATTAAGAATGGAGAAAACTTGAAAAAAAAAAAAAGAAAAAAAAAGAAAAGAAACAAAACAAATCAAAATCTAATCTAAATCTATCTATCTAAACTTATTTATAAATGGAACTCTGTGTGTGTGTCCGTTACCTATAGACTCCGAAACGGCTGAACTGATTTTCTTGAAAATTTACACAGTTGTACTATAAGCGTTCTTAGCTAGGTTTTGTGTCAAGGTACCCACCGATAAATATCGAAAATCGATAAAATCGGGTTATAGAAGGAGTGATCCAATTTTAATCAAATTTGATACAGTCATAGACAAAGACATAAGAAACGATATTCAGAAGTTTCAAGGTTGCAGTTCTTACAATAGTGCAGAAAAATCGATTATATATATATATATATATATATATTTTTTTTTTTTTTTTAAATCGTATCACCCCAAGCAAGGCGGTAATGCCACTGATGTGCAGGGGGCTACATAAGAGTGAGAAGATTAGAAAAGAGAAAACCGGAAACCACATCCTAAACAGGAAACAAGGGATGAGCCTCTTCACCTGTTCAATAGACGTAGGTGGAGTGTGAACCGGGTGATAGTTTAGTCTATCTACTCCAATTGAAAAAAACAAAAAAAAACAAAAAAAAAACAAAACAGTGAGAAGATTAGAAAAGAGAAAAACCAGAAATCGCATCCTAAACAGGAAACAAGGAATAAGCCTCTTCACCTGTTCAATAGACGTGGGTGGAGTGTGAACCGGGCGATAGTTTAGTCTATCTACTCCAATTGAAAAAAAAAAAAATATATATATATATATATATAAAAGCTTTCATTACACCCAAGCAACGCCGGGCTATACTGCTAGTATATAATAACTTCATCCTGTAGGTAAAACTGAGACAAAAGACATTCAATTACCCTGATTCTCAAAGCATAAATATGGTCAATATATCAAATACCTATTGCATTATTTACATTGTTCAGACTTATCACCTATCTTTAATGCCAAGTTTAGTAGAATGGATGCCCACTGCTATTATTATTTCCTTTGATTTCTGCTGTGTACTCATTTCGTTCTGGGTCCCAACCAGAAATCTAAGCTTATAAATAGCATCATGACATTCTGTAAAACAAAAGCAACATCTCCCACATTTTACATAACTTTGTAGGGCGTGAGCTGTGCCTGTGAGAATAATTTCTTTTTTGTTACTTTAAGGCATGCACTACCAGAGATCGCTTCAACACGTCTATCAGAACCTTTTTCAATCAAACGAAGGGCCCCAACCACAAATGGAATTATTGTTGTCTTTGTGTATCACATGTTTTTAGGATTCAAGATCAATTGTATTTAGATAGTCTTTTGAAGATCTTCAAAGATACATTACAGTCTGCAAGAACAGGTCGATAAAAAACCCATCCTGTTTTGTGTACTTTGATCACAATATCTGGGTGATTAGGTTTGATTGTTTTCTCTGAGGTTTGATTGTTTTCTCTGCGTGTATTTTAAAGTCCCATAAAATTGCCCTATATCTGTGTGAGTGATGCTCATAACAATTTCTTGCACTCCTTTTTATAAAAGTAGTAGATCTTTTTTTTTTCTCACACTTTTCGCCTGTGGAACTCCCTTTCATACACTTGATTTCCTGATGGCTACAACCTCCAGGAATTTAAATGCAAAGTCAATTCCCATCTCTTATCCACTTAACTCCAGCCCTTTCCACATAACCCTGTGTATCTTGTTTTTTTCTTTTCTCTCTACCTTCGCAACTGTCTTCACTCCTGTGTTCACATCCTTCTCTTGCTCTTTCTCTTTCACCCCCTGTAGCTGGTTCATCTTTGTCTTCACTCTCCTCCTGCCTAAAACTTTAACTCTCTTATGTAGCCCCCTGCACATCAGTGGCAGTATCACCTTGCTTGGAGTGAAATGATTAAATAATAATTTTTAAAATAACAATACGATACTTTCCCATTTTTTGCCTTTACATTCAAAATTGTTTATACTATACACAGAAAATATGGTGAACATTTATTTTTATCAACTAGAAAAATAATTTAAGATTTATTTTGCACAGCAACTGTATTGTAATTAAACATTTTATTTTTAAATTATTAATTTTATATGTTTTTACATAAATTTAGTTATAGAATTTCTATAAAAATACTTTTGATCAACAATACATGAACTAAAGACAGACAACCCAAATTTTTTTTTTTTTTTTTTTAATCATATCACCCCAAGCAAGGCGGTAACGCCACTGATGCGCAGGGGGCTATGTAAGGGTAAAAAGAATGGAAAAGAGAAAGCCGGAAACCACATCCTAAACAGGAAACAAGGGATGAGCCTCTTCACCTGTTCAATAGATGTGGGTGGAGTGTGAACCGGGCGATAGTTTAGTCTATCTACTCCAATTGAAAAAAAAAATAATAAAGGAAAAGAGTGAAAAGATTGGAAAAGAGAAAACCGGAAACCGCATCCTAAACAGGAAACAAGGGATGAGCCTCTTCACCCGTTCAACAGATGTGGGTGGAGTGTGAAACGGGCGATAGTTTAGTCTATCTACTCCAATTGAAAAAAAAAAATAATAAAAAAGGAAAAGAGTGAAAAGATTGGAAAAGAGAAAACCGGAAACCGCATCCTAAACAGGAAACAAGGGATGAGCCTCTTCACCTGTTCAATAGATGTGGGTGGAGTGTGAACCGGGCGATAGTTTAGTAATATGTAACTTTCCTTGTATATTAAATATTGTAATCAATAAATTAAAATTAATAAAAGTTTTAAATTACTTATCTTTCAACCAACTCCAAAGTTTCAGACACACCACTCAATGGGATCATATAAACCAAATGAATTATTACCAGATATCATGTTTATATGCGGTTCCAAGCAAATTTCAGATTTTAACTTTGTAAAATGATAAAGTTTCAGAATATAACAATTATTGATGTACAATATGGAAATTTTATGAACATAGCTTAGATGTGGCACAAAAGCCAAAATTATGGGTCACACAGTGAGGATTGAACTCACTATTTCACTGCTGCATATCCTTGTTGCTTGGTTGCTGAGCCACTTAGAAAAATAGGAAACAAAAATTTATGAGAAATGAAGGACCATAAAAGCACTGACAGGGATTTCATATGGATGTTAACATTTTGGTTTCAGTAGGACACTCTGCAGTACAGAGTAAGCTAACAAATTCTTCTAACACAATGCAACAAAGTCAATTATTGGACCTATTGTACATTACTATATGTTCACATTGGTTTGAAAAGAGCCTCAAGCGCTAACTAGTTTATTGTATAAACACCAGAAACAAACATCTGTGTTGAAAATAGTACCAAGCACTTTTAGCTTATTGTATAAACACCAGAAACAGACATCTGTGTTGAAAATAGTACCAAACACTATTTAGCTTATTGTATAAACACCAGAAACAGACATCTGTGTTGAAAATAGTACCAAACACTATTTAGCTTATTGTATAAACACCAGAAACAGGCATCTGTGTTGAAAATAGTACCAAGCACTATTTAGCTTATTGTATAAACACCAGAAACAGACATCTGTGTTGAAAATAGTACCAAACACTATTTAGCTTATTGTATAAACACCAGAAACAAACATCTGTGTTGAAAATAGTACCAAACACTATTTAGCTTATTGTATAAACACCAGAAACAAACATCTGTGTTGAAAATAGTACCAAACACTATTTAGCTTATTGTATAAACACCAGAAACAGACATCTGTGTTGAAAATAGTACCAAACACTATTTAGCTTATTGTATAAACACCAGAAACAGGCATCTGTGTTGAAAATAGTACCAAGCACTATTTAGCTTATTGTATAAACACCAGAAACAGACATCTGTGTTGAAAATAGTACCAAACACTATTTAGCTTATTGTATAAACACCAGAAACAAACATCTGTGTTGAAAATAGTACCAAACACTATTTAGCTTATTGTATAAACACCAGAAACAAACATCTGTGTTGAAAATAGTACCAAACACTATTTAGCTTATTGTATAAACACCAGAAACAGACATCTGTGTTGAAAATAGTACCAAACACTATTTAGCTTATTGTATAAACACCAGAAACAGACATCTGTGTTGAAAATAGTACCAAACACTATTTAGCTTATTGTATAAACACCAGAAACAGACATCTGTGTTGAAAATAGTACCAAACACTATTTAGCTTATTGTATAAACACTAGAAACATTGACCTCAAATTGAAAATAGTACCAAGCACTATTTAGCTTATTGTATAAACATAAGAAATAACTCTGTGTTGAAAATAGTACCCAAACCTATTTAGCTTATTGTATAAACACCAGAAACAGACTTAATCAAACAAAAAAATAATTTTATTTCTTTTAAACATTGTATAAACATGGAAACAAGACTGTCTGTGTTGAAAATAGTGTAACATATTTAGCTTATTGTATAAACACCAGAAACAGACATCTGTGTTGAAAATAGTACCAAATACTATTTAACTTGTGTATATTTAAAACAACATCTGTGTTGAAAATAGTACCAAACACTATTCCAAAACTGTGTATAAACACCAGAAACAGACATCTGTGTTGAAAACAGTACCAACACTATTTAACTTATTGTATAAACACCAGAAACAGACATCTGTGTTGAAAATAATTTTAAACATATTCTTTTTCTGTATAAACACAGAAACAGACATGTTTGAAAAATAAATATATTTTAGCTTATTACGTAACCTTGAAACAAGCCATCTGTGTTGAAAATAGTACCAAACACTATTATAACTATTTGTATAAACACCAGAAACAGACATCTGTGTTGAAAATGAGCCACAACACTATTTAGCTTATTGTATAAACACTAGAAACAGACATCTGTGTTGAAATAATTACCAAACACTATTTAACCATTGTATAAACATAAAACTGACATCTATTCCTGATATTATAAACACTATTTGGCTTATTGTATAAACACCAGAAACAGGTATCTGTGTGTTCAAATAGTACCAAACACTATTGTATTGTATAAACACAAAACTAAGACATCTGTGTTGAGTATTCAGCACTATTGTACTTCTTAGCACTAAACACCAAAGACAGACATCTGTGTAAAGAAGAATAAAGGTATACAAACACTATTTAGCTTATTGTATAAACACCAGAAATGGCATCTGTGTTGAAAATAGTACCAAGCACTATTTAGCTTATTGTATAAACATAAGCAGTATCTAATGTTGTAAAGACTAGTACTGACACTATTTGTGCTTCTGTAACCAGAAACAGACATCTGTGTTGAAAATAGTACCAAACACTATTTAGCTTATTGTATAAACCTTCAAATAGTATGTGTTGAAAATAGTACCAAACACTATTTAGCTTATTGTGTAAACACCAAGGAAACAGACATCTGTGTTGAAAAATAGTACCAAACACTATTTAGCTTATTGTATAAACACCAGAAACAGACATCCTATGATGAAAAATTAGTATATAAAAACATATTTCAATATTTCTTCTGCTTTAAAAGCAAGACATCTGTGTGTTGAAAATAGTACCAAACACTATTTAGCTTATTGTATAAACATAAAAAGCAAATATATTGTTCAAAACATAATATAAAACATGTTAGCTTATTGTATAAACACCAGAAACAGGCATCTGTGTTGAAAATAATTGCCAGCACCTATTTCAAACATTGTATAAACACCAGAAACAGGCATCTGTGTTGAAGAAATAGTACCAAACACTATTGTATTGTATAAACCAGAAACAGGCATCTGTGTTGAAAATAGTACCAAACATATTTAGCTTATTGTATAAACACCAAGGCATCTGTGTTGAAAATAGTACCAAACACTATTTAGCTTGTGTATAAACACCCCAAAACAGGCATCTGTGTTGAAAATAGTACCAAACACTATTTAGCTTATTGTATAAACACAAAATAGGCATCACAATGATGAATAGTACCAAACACTATTTAGCTTATTGTATAAACACCAGAAACAACTCTGTGTTGAAAATAGTACCAAACCTAACAATATTGTACAAACACCAGAAACAGGCATCTGTGTTGAAAATAATTTTAAACCTCTTAAACATTGTATAAACACCAGAAACAAATACTGTTTGAAAATAGTCTAAACATATTTATTGTATAAACACAGGCAGCCTCTTGGTACAGAAAATATTATTTATTGCTTATTGTATAAGCACCAAGTGGCATCTGTGTTGTTGAAAATAGTACCAAACACTATTAGCTTATTGTATAAACACCAGAAACAGGCATCTGTGTTGAAAATAGTACCAAATACCTATTTGCATTTATTGTATAAACACCAGAAACAGGCATCTCACTGTGTTGAAAATAGTACCAAACACTATTTAGCTTATTGTATAAACACCAGAAACAGGCATCTGTGTTGAAAATAGTACCAAACACTATTTAGCCTATTGTATAAACACCTGAAACAGGCATCTGTGTTGAAAATAGTACCAAATACTGTTACTTATTACTATGTTATAGAAACAGGCATCTGTGCTAAAAATAATTATGTTTTTATTTAGTATTGTATAAACACCAGAAACAGGCATCTGTGTTGAAAATAGTACCAAACACTATTTAATACATTGTATAAACACCAGAAACAGGCATCTGTGTTGAAAATAGTACCAAACACTATTTAGCTTATTGTATAAACACCAGAAACAGGCATCTGTGTTGAAAATAGTACCAAACACTATTTGCTTATTGTATAAACACCAGAAACAAACATCTCGTGTTGAAAATAATTATAACTAAAAACATATTTAGCTTATTATTATAAACACCAGAAACAGACATCTGTGTTGAAAATAGTACCAAACACTATTTAATACAACCATAAACACAAAACAGACATCTGTGTTGAAAATAGTACCAAACACTATTTAACTATTGTATAAACACCAGAAACAGGCATCTGTGTTGATGACACCAAACACTATTTAGCTTATTGTATAAACACTGGCTCACAGCCTCTGTGTTGAAAATGATACCAAGCACTATTTAGCTTATTGTAAACACCAGAAACAGGCATCTGTGTTGAAAATAATTACCAAACACTATTTAACTTATTGTATATAACCACCAGGAAAACAAACCTTTCTAATGTTGACAAAATTTCATTTTTTTCAATTTAAACATATATATAAACATAAATAATTTATCTGTGTTGAAAATAAATACAAACACTATTTAGCTTATTATAAACACCAGAAACAAAGACAACTCTGTGTTGAAAATAGTACTAAGTATATTTAGCTTATTGTATAAACACCAGAAACAGGCATCTGTGTTGAAAATAGTACCAAACACTATTTAGCTTATTGTCAAACACCAGAAACAGGCATCTGTGTTGAAAAATAGTACCAAACCCTCTTATGACTTATTGTATAAACACCAGAAACAAACATCTGTGTTGAAAATAGTACAGAGAAACACTATTTAGCTTATTGTGTAAACACAAAACAGACATCATATGAAAATAGTACCAGAAACACTATTTTAAAGCATTGTATAAACACCAGAAACAGACATCTGTGTTGAAAATAGTACAAGCACTATTTGAAAACTGGCCAATAAACATAAACAGGCATCTATGCCAAATGTACAAACACCTACCCAAACATGGCCATAAACACTAGAAACAGACATCTGTGTTGAGAACCATCCTGACATACTTTGTATTATTGTATAAACACCACCAGAAACAGACATCTGTGTTGAAAATAGTAGCAAACACTATTTAGCTTATAAACACCTGGAAAATAGACATCTGTGTTTGAAAATAGTACCAAACACTATTTTAACTATTGTATAACCACAAAACAGTATCTGTGTTGAAAAATAAGTACAAACTATTGTAACAACAAACTACCAGAAATAGAGCATCTGTGTTGAAAATAGTGCCAACCTCCAAAAGCAACAGCATAACCACCCAGAAATAAACATCTGTGTTGAAAATAGTACCAAACATATTTGAAAACATGTATACATACCAGAAACAGACATCTGTATTTGAAAATAGTACCAAACACTATTTAACCTTTGTATAAACACAAAACAGACATCTGTGTTGAAAATAATTTTAAACACTATTTAGCTTATTGTATAAACACCAGAAACAGGCATCTGTGTTGAAAATAGTACCAAACACTATTTAGCTTATTGTATAAACACCAGAAACAGGCATCTGTGTTGAAAATAGTACCAAGCACTATTTAACACAGCTGTATGAACTGAAAATAATATCTGTGTTGAAAATAGTACCAAACACTATTTAAAACATTGTATAAACACCAGAAACAGACATCTGTGTTGAAAATGGCTGGCACTATTTAGCTTGTTGTATAAACATAGAAACAGACATCCATGGTACAGAAAACATTTAACACCTATTTGCTTATTGTATAAACACCAGAACAGAAATATATGGTGAAAATAGTACCAAGCACTATTTAACTTATTGTATAAACACTAGAAACAGACATCTGTGTTGAAAATAGTACCAAACACTGTTAGCTTATTGTATAAACACCAGAAATAAGACATCTGAAGACAATACCAACTATTTAGCTGTTGTATAAACACCAGAAACAGACATCTGTGTTGAAAATAGTACAACAACTCATGCAAAACATTGTATAAACACCAGAAACAGACATCTAATGGTGAAGACAGTATAAAACACTATTTAGCTTATTGTATAAACATAGAAACAGACATGTGGTGAAAATAGTACAAGACATATATGCATTATTATTATAACTACAAAACAGTATCTGTGTTTGAAAATAATTTTAAACTATTTAGCTTATTGTATAAACACCAGAAACAGGCATCTGTGTTGAAAATAGTACCAAACACTATTTGGCTTATTGTATAAACACCAAAATAGGCATCATGTGTGGAAATAATGCCAAACACTATTTAGCTTATTATTGTAAACACAGTGAACATCTATATTTGAAAATAGTACCAAACTCAATATTATGCTATTACTAAGAACAGAAAATATTGTTCATTAAATGTAAACACTATTTAGCTTATTGTATAAACACCAGAAACAGACATCTGTGTTGAAAATAGTACCAAACATACTATTTAGCTTATTGTATAAACACCAGAAACAGACATCTGTGTTGAAAATAGTCGCCAAACACCTATTTTTAGCTTATTGTATAAACACCAGAAACAGGCATCTGTGTTGAAAATAGTATAAAACACTATTTAAACATTGTATAAACACCAGAAACAAGCTCTATGCAGAAAATAGTACCAAACACTATTTAGCTTATTGTATAAACACCAGAAACAGGCATCTGTGTTGAAAATAGTACTGTACTATTTAGCTTATTGTATAAACACCAGAAACAGACATCTGTGTTGAAAATAGTACCAAACACTGTTTAAATACTGTGTATAAACACCAGAAACAGACATCTATTATTTGAAAATAGTACCAAATATGGCTAGCTTATTGTATAAACACCACAACAAGAACATCAATGTTGAAAATAGTACCAAACACTATTTAGCTTATTGTATAAACACCAGAAACAGGCATCTGTGTTGAAAATAGTACCAAACACTATTTCACTTATTGTATAAACACCAGAAACAGGCATCTACCAATGGTGAAAATAGTACCAAACACTATTTAGCTTATTGTATAAACACCAGAAACAGGCACATCACTGAAATAATTTCAACCTATTGCTTATTCATATAACATAGAAGCAGACATCTGTGTTGAAAATAGTACCAAACACTATTTAGCTTATTGTATAAACACAGAAACAGACATCTGTGTTGAAAATAGTACCAAACACTATTTAGCTTATTGTATAACTGTAAGAGAACACAGCATCTGTGTTGAAAATGATGCAAACACTATTTATGTTATTGTATAAACACCAGAAACAGGCATCTGTGTTGAAAATAGTACCAAACACTACTAGCTTATTGTATAAGCACAGAAACAGGCATCTGTGGGCAAACATTTTGAGCACTATTTAGCTTATTGACCATAGGCATAGAAACAGGCATCTGTGACAGAAAATAGTACCAAACACTATTTAACTTATTGTATAACCTGAAACAGACACTGTTGAAAATAGGCACTAGGCACTATTTTGGCTATTGTATAAACACCAGAAACAGACATCTGTGTTGAAAATAGTACCAAACACTATTTAGCTTATTGTATAAACACCAGAAACAGGCATCTGTAATTGAAAATAGTACCAAACACTATTTAGCTTATTGTATAAACACCAGAAACAGGCATCTGTGTTGAAAATAGTACCAAAAACACTATTTAGCTTATTGTATAAACACCCAAAAGGCAGGCATCTGTGTTGAAAATAGTACCAAACACTATTTGTATTGTATAAACACCAGAAACAGACATCTGTGTTGAAAAGTAGTACCAAACACTATTTAGCTTATTGTATAATAACCAAAGACATTTTACATTGAAAATAGCACTAAGCACTAGTTAGCTTATTGTATAAACACCAGAAACAGGCATCTGTGTTGAAAATAGTACCAAACACTATTTAGCTTATTGTATAAACACCAGAAACAGACATCTGTGTTGAAAATAGTACCAAACACTATTTAGCTTATTGTATAAACACCAGAAACAGGCATCTGTGTTGAAAATAGTACCAAACACTATTTAGCTTATTGTATAAACACCAGAAACAGGCATCTGTGTTGAAAATAGTACCAAACACTATTTAGCTTATTGTATAAACACCAGAAACAGGCATCTGTGTTGAAAATAGTACCAAACACTATTTAGCTTATTGTATAAACACCAGAAACAGGCATCTGTGTTGAAAATAGTACCAAACACTATTTAGCTTATTGTATAAACACCAGAAACAGACATCTGTGTTGAAAATAGTACCAAGCACTATTTAGCTTATTGTATAATAACCAAAGACATTTTACATTGAAAATAGCACTAAGCACTAGTTAGCTTATAACAAATGCTAGAGACTGACTTTTCATAATGTCTTGAAAATGTATATACACACCACCAACAGGCAATGCAAGTTTCATAAAGACATAAGTATATCTTAAAAACATATATATATATATTATTTTTTACAGCTTACTAACTCTTTGTGGGTTATTTAAATAAAGACATTTTCTAGATTGTAATTTTTTTCCCCTCAACAATTTCTTGAGAATAACATTGATTTTTTTTTCAGATACACCTACTATTTAACCCATAGCGAAGGGCCATACCTTTCCCTAAGACATTCATGCAAAAGAGAATGTAATGGACCTGACTGGAATTTGAACTCTCTATTTTCTCATTTCAAGTCACAATTTATCACACCACCTGCACACCCTATGTTGGCAACAAGCATTGTAAATGATATAAAGACATATAAGCATGTCCATAGTGTAAGAAGTGTGTAAGGAAAAATATTACAAAAAAAAAAAAAAAAAAAAAAAAAAAAAGAATGATCAGGCATGTAAGTAAGTACCTTTCAATGAGGATTTTTTGAAGACATGAATTGATGAGGTTTGCCACCAATGGAGAATTGTCTCGGCGAACAGTTTCAATCCCTTTGCAGTCCATCTTATCATACGTCTCAACTTTCGTCCAATATAAACCTGCATAGCGTTTTTTGTTGATCAACAGGTATGGAAAATAAACCTGAAAAGATTTAACACATTTTATTTATTTCTAAATCTATATTTAAACAGATTTTCACATCTATAAAGTTGGAACAAAATTCAATGTTTTCTAAAACATGCAACATTTTTTATTTTATTTTTAAATTTATTTATTTACACTTTATGTTTGGACTATTCTCCTTATCTTTGTTGTTGTCATCACATTTCAGCCATTGATCCCACAAGCTATTTTGTTCACATGGCCCTGCAGTAAAGGTATACTTCACTTTATATTGGGGGTCCTGGGCATGATGGTAAACTGCATCTGGCAGCAAGGCCTCTGATTAGGAATTTCTGAGAAACATGGAACCACCTCTTAATTGCTGGTGTTCCCAGGTCCACCCTGACCTTGACCCAGAGTGGTAGCACCTGTTAGGGTCCTAGCTATGGGCAAATAGTTAACCCAAAAATGGGGTCAAAACACAAGGAAAGTATAAAAATACACTCTTAAAAATATATACATAAAAATAGACTTTTATAGAAAAAGTATACATTTTTGAAGAAAAAAATATTACCATAACACATTTTTGAAGTAAAAAATTTTCAGCAAGACATTTTTGAATACAAAACTATTAGGTTGTCCCAAAAGTTTGTAAACATTTGCAAAAAATTGAAATTTTACTCGCCAAGTAATCTAAGGTTACCAGAAAACACTTGCAAAAAATTGAAATTTTCCTCCCAAAAACAAAAATTATTGCTCAAAATAAAGACCATCATTTTCCAAGACTTTCTGCCATTGATCTGCAAGCTTTCGGATCTGGTCAAAGTACCAGTTAGCCGGCTTTGAATCAAAGAATTCTTGACAAGCTTTCTCGACTTCATCAAATGAGTCGAATCGGCGGCCATTCAGAAAGTGTTGCATTGAGCAGAAAAGGCCGTAATCTGATGGAGCACAGTCAGGACTGTAGGCTGGATGTGGCAGAAACTCAACGCCGTCCAGCTCTTCAAACTTGCCTTTGGTCTTCCTGGCCGTGTGTGGCTTGGCATTGTCCTGCTGCATCAAAGCGCACTTTCGGTTGACCAGAGCCGGGTACTTTTGCTTCAACTTTTCGTAGACCCGCTCAAGTTGCTGACAGTAAAGTTCGGCACTGATGGCACAACCATTCGGAACCAACTCAAAATGCACAATTCCTTCAAAGTTCCACCAAACGCACGACATGACTTTCTTGCCATATCGACCTTTTTTGGAACCGATTGTGCTAGACCAGATAGACCGATTTTGCAAGTGTTTACGAACTTTTGGGACAACCTAATAGAAGACATTTTCAGTTTTCTAAAATAAATAAGAATAAAAACAAAAAAAATTTCATTAAAATCTGACAAAAATCAACCTTCTCACTATAACCAAACATTAAAAAATACCTTAAAACCCCACCTTTTTGGCATTAAATAACCTACAGAGGTTGATATGCCATTAAACAAAACTCAAACAAACAAACAAACTTTATGTCGGCAATTGATTCCAGAAGAGGCAACTTAAGTTGAATTCACTTGTCACTAAGCTAAACCGCATATAACTATTTCCAGTTCTGTATTTTATTTATAAATGCATTTTTAATGAAATATGGTCAATAAGAATCAATTTTAAGCTTACAAATACATTTTTGTTTTTAATATAGCACAGAAAAAGCAATCTAAATTTACAACTACCTGTGCGTACATAATTGTATATGTTTATAATTTGCCAATCTTTATAGTACATAGCAGACTCTTCATTTGTAAATGTGGTTTGCTCTAAGACATTATAAAATAAATGATTTTGTAAGGTTAGGTTAAATAACAAATACAATTATTAAAATTATTTTGCGTTAGTAGAAAATAAACTCATCTACGTCAAATTTACCAATATTTACATTCAATTTTACATAAATATTTTAATATGATTTTATATACTTTTATTCTCATTTATTGCACAATAAAATTGTTTTCCGATAGTACGCATTTTAATATGGTTTTATATACTTTTATTCTTTTATTGTACAGTAACATGATATTATGTGCTTTTAACACTTAATAGTAACTAGCGGTATAGCCTGGCATTGCTCGTTGTAATCAAAGCTTTAAAACTAATCCATGACCTTGGAGCTCAGACTCAGCCTAAAGAATATTTGTGTGAAGTTTGGTGAGAATCGGATAAAAATTGTGGATTTGTATAAAGGACATACAGACAGATAAACAGACACACACACAAACATCTTGTCTTTTATACAGTATCGATTTTCTGCACTATTGTAAAAACTGCAACCTTGAAACTTCTGAATATCGTTTCTTATGTCTTTGTCTATGACTGTATGAAATTTGATTAAAATCGGACCACTCCTTCTATAACCTGATTTTTTCGATTATCGATATTTATCGTGGATACCTCGACACAAAACCTAGCTAAACACACTCACAGACGCTTATAGTACAACTGTGTAAATTTTCAAGAAAATCGGTTCAACTGTTTCAGAGTCTATACACACACACACAAAGTTCCATTTATAAATAAGTTTAGATATTTTAATATGATTTTATATACTTTTATTCTCATTTATTGTACAGTAACATGATCTTATGTGCTTTTAACACTTAATAGTGATATTACGACTTCAATATTTGTGGCAGACAGATGTAAAGTTAAATAAAATGGCTTAAAGTTGATTTTTATTTTTCTACATATTTTTATTGACAAATGACACATAGTTGAAAAAGGTATATCAGTGTTTGTATAGCTTCCTGGTTCATCCAGATTATGAAGGTATTATCTACATATCTCAGCCATAATTTTGGCTTCAGTGATGTGATTTCTAAAGGCATTTCCCAGAAGTATAACTGGTGACAATGGCAAACCCACAGGCAAGCCTTACTACTGTTGGTACAGGGGCCCGACAATATTTTTCGGACACTTTGAAAAAAGTACTTCAAGGTGGTTGCTAGTGCCAAAAACTTTTGAGATTGTAAGTATGTAGTTGAGGAGTGATCATTTTTTTTAGTTTGGCTTTGATAATTTTAGTTTTTGTGATTTTTGCGAAAACTTGCGCGACACTATTTTTCGGACATGACAAAAAATCCTATTTTATTAAGAGCTAGGTTCATGTATATGTTGCTGTATGCAAATTTTCTGCTTGTACACTTAGCTGTCATCATTAGAATCAATTATCTGTTCTATTTTACTGGCAAAACAATTAAGTTTAATGAGGTAAAATGCATTCAAAAGAAGTCGTTTGTTTGGCACGAAAGAAGCGGGATGATGGCCTCAGCATCAGAAGGATCACCATGGATTTGAAGCTGTCGAAATCAACGGGCGAATACATGCTGAAGACAAACTCCGAGCGGAAAAAGAAGAGAGGACGGAAAAGATCAATTGGCAAGAGGACTGAAAGGAGAATGAAGAGGACTGTGACACGGCTTTTGACATCTGGAGAAAAAGTTACAGCAAGAAAAGTGAAGGAGAAATGTGAATTGGATGTAAACATCCGAACAGTACAAATAATGCTGCATAGGATTGGTTTGAAGTATGCAAAGGCTAAGAAAAAAATTACACTAACAAAGAAACACAAAGGAGCAAGACTGGAGTGTGCTAAAAGGTGGTTAACAAAGCATGTTGACTTTAAGAAGGTTATATTTACTGATCAGAAGTGTTTCAAGTTTGATGGGCCCGATGGATGGTGTACTTGGTCGAGAAGGGGTGAGCCTGCTGTACTGAACAAACAACAGATGGGAGGAGGAGGAGTTATGGTTTGGGGTATGATCTTTGCTAATGGAAATATATGGTTGGAGTGGCTGAAAGGACGACAGAACAGCAAAAGCTACAAACAGTTGCTGGACGAGAAAGCCCTACCAAGGATAAGAAGAGAGATAGGGAATGATTTCGTTCTACAGCAAGACAATTGTAGCATCCATGTGTCAAAACTCATGAAAGAATGGATGGCTAAAGTGAATAT
This sequence comes from Ascarosepion bandense, assembly GCA_037127315.1. Lineage (NCBI taxonomy): Eukaryota > Metazoa > Mollusca > Cephalopoda > Sepiida > Sepiidae > Ascarosepion > Ascarosepion bandense. The sequence goes on from JBBBDQ010001561.1 coordinate 59,112, forward strand.
GACTACTTTGGAATGGCCTGCAAAAAACCCAGATCTAAATTTAATAGAAAATGTTTGGGAAATGCTTGCGCAACTTGTCTATGATCGACCTGAAATAACGAAAGAGGCTCAACTATGGGAACGGATACTAGATGCCAAAAAACAACTAATAGAAACATGTAGAGATGTTATTGTGCATATGTTTGATCATTATAAAGAGAGATTGATAAAAGTTATTGAGAAGAAAGGTGATATTACAGACTATTAACAGTTTTTCAACGATGTCTGAAAAATAATGGCACGTGTGTTTTGTAAAAAATGATGAAAAATAAATATTTTTCCTTACCTAATCGATTTTCTTCCATTTTTATTACAGGTATTGTCTTTATATGTTTATGCTATTCTATTGAAGGAATTTCGCCACTCTATGGTACTCGGAAAGTCAAATACTAAAGTGTCCGAAAAATATTGTCAGGCCCCTGTATATGCCAGACTCTAGTTGGAAGAATGTTGTCTATAGACAGAACGTCAACATTTCCAACAAATTACCTATTGAAATGTTAATACGTTCTCTAAGTCTGATTCAAATTGGTTTCGAACAACTGTCAGGGCTTCATCAGTAGAAACTCTGGCAAACAGGTTTACCACATCCAAGCTTATCTGACTGTTATAGATGGTAGCCCTTTGGATCAATTCAACTATGTGCTCTGAGTTTCTAACATAGGATGAGGACTTGCCTATTAGTAGTTTGAGAAAATTCTGTCTCTTGCTCAGTAGATTTCAATAATGTGTCTGAAGATTACTAGAGAGTAAGCCCAAAATTATCCACACTTTTGCCATAGCATATCTTTGAATTTGTCGCACTGCATTCAGCTCATGCATGCTTATAGTTAGTACTATTGTGATCACGGGATCAAAGTTTCAGCTTAACTGCACCAATATACCATGTAGATGCTTGCCCTCTCTGGTGCACTGCATTCTGCTCATGCACGCTTATAGTTGGTACTATTGTGGTCACGGGATCATGATTGCACCAATATTCGATGCATATGCTTGCCCTCACTAGTGCAATCTAAACATGGACAGCAGCAGCTAAAACATGACAGCCAATTGGAATGCACAAATATTCTTTAGTGAGAAAATGAATGCATAAAGCACAGTTCTAACAGTCTGATAAAATTTTATGATAAGCATTTTAGTGTAAAGTCATTCCAGATGGTCGAACTAAAATATTTAACTGAAAATAGCATCTTTTGACAAAGAAGCAAAAAAGCCAAATCTTACTAATGGTCTACGCACACATATATAAACCATAAACACACACTCACATACATGCTCACTTACACACTACAATTAACGACAGCAGTAGCAGTGAAGGATGGCCATTCATTGAAAAGCGGGGTCCTTTATTTTACTAAACGCTGTGTGATAGCCTTCAAGACCTACCCATACATCTTTTGATATATTAAAAATTATATAATTTAACCTATGTCAAGATGAACAAAATTTTACAAGTAATTAATATCAAAAAGAATATTTATTGTATGAAAAATATTCTAAGTTCACAATGATTATCTAAGGTCAACTCAGAATTTTGTAATGATTTACTCTTCAGAACTCGTATAAGAATGATTCTGTTAATCCTTAAAGAAAAAGTATTAATCCATTAATTCGCCCCCCTCCCTTTATGGGATAATAGCAGGATGGACCGAATTCTATAGCAACCAATCTTGAAGAAGAAAACTGAAATTCAAAACCGGATTGAAGAGGGTTAATAGCAAGACAGTCTGCTGCAGAAAGAACTGACAATCTACTGCAGAAAAATCTCCAAGCGCTCTCTTCCAACATGCCTTGAGCCAGCATAAAAGAGTAAGCTCAAAAAATTAACATGAGAATAATATCTCATGTTTATGCACAATCTGCAACAATGCAGAGTAATCGACTGATAAGGATGTGTCAAATTTTTTAAACCCTCTTTCCTCACAATGTGCCCTAGAAATGTCAGCCGTTTATGATCTGAAATGTCATTTTTATTTCTTTTTGTCTCTAAAATTTTGTCACTACCAGTGCAGCCTATTCTGTATTCAATTCCTTTATCTCCTGTAACAACTTTGTTACAACTGCTCCATACACCAAGGCAAGGTCTTATCATTTTACAGTTTATTCCTTTATCTCTTACTAGTAGTATAGCCTGGCATTGCTCGGGTGTAATGAAAGCTTTAAAACTAATCCATGGTCCTGGAGCTCAGACACTTTGGATGTTGGCACGAATGACTAAAAAGCAATAGTTGTTTCCAGTTAAAGTGAAACTGTAGACTGAAAGAAAAATGAATGGATGTAAGTCAAATTTTGATTTCCTGGTACCTATATATATATATATATATATATACATACACATATATAATCGATTTTCTGCACTATTGTAAGAACTGCAACCTTGAAACTTCTGAATATCGTTTCTTATGAGTGTATCAAATTTGATTAAAATCGAACCACTCCTTCTATAACCCGATTTTTTCGATTATCAATTTTCGATATTTATCGGGAGTACATCGACATAAAACCTAGCTAAGAACACTTGCAGACGCTTATAGTACAACTGTGTAAATTTTCAAGAAAATCAGTTCAGCCGTTTTGGAGTCTATAGGTAACGAACACACACACACAGATACACATACAAAGTTCCATCTATAAATAAGTTTAGATACTAAATTTGTTACAACTGATCCATACACCAAGGCAAGGTCTTGACAATTTATAGTTTAAACTACCTCTAATTCAGCCTATTCTATGTTCAACTTTCTTATATCCTGCATTAAATTTATTATAACTGACTCATACTCTGAGGTATTTGAAATGCTCAGAATTTATTAATTCCACATTCTAAACTATTTATAGATTGTGGTTTCTATTTCGAAAATAGGTGAACATTAAAAGCAGCTACTTACCTTTTCAAATTCCAGCTTGATGGGGTTAATGAATTTACTTGAAATATATTCAGCTGCTTCTTTACCAAGTTCCATGGCTTCCGCAACACTTTCCACCCCGAATTTACACATCACAGAATCTGTATCACCATATACAACCTGAGAAAAGAGGAAGAAAATAATAAAAAATAACCATGGCTCAAAAGCTATTTTTACTCTTGTTAATTTTTAAAGAAACACGTATGCTTCGTATACACAGCCATGTTAGACACCATTTTGCCAGACTTTAACAAGGTAAAAAAAATAAAAATAATAATTAAAAAAAAAACATGCACTATTGTCTTTACTGCTCTACAATCACAACAGTACTTGGACATCATTAGAACAACCATGTGGTAAAGTGGACAGTAAACAATTTTATCACAGTTTGAGTTTTGTTTAATGGCATATCAACACCTCTGAGAGATTTTTTAATACCAAAAATGTGCGGTTTTAAGGTATATTTTAATTTTCGGTTATAGTGAGAATGTTGATTTAGTCAAGTTTTGGTGAAAAAAATTTTTTATTTTATTTTAGAAAACTGAAGATGTCTTCTCGTTTTCTATTGAAAAATGTATTGCTGGTAATAATTTTTTTTTTCCTTTCAAAAATGTATTATGGCAATACTTTTTTTTCCTTCAAAAATGTATTGTTGGTAAAATTTTTCCTTCAAAAACGTATATTTTTCTATAAAAGTCTATTTTTTTTTAATACTTTCATAGTGTGTTGACTCCAGTTTTGGAGTTAACTATTTGCTCATAACTGTGACCCTAACAGGTGCTACAACCCCAGGTCAGGGTAGACCTAGGAACAACAGCAATTAAGAGGTGGTTCCATGCTCCTCACAATCTCCCAATCAGAGGCCTTGCTGCTGGATGCAGTTTTCCGTAATACCCAGAACTATTAATCAGATTTTGAAGTACCTGGTGTTTTTATCACCAACAGTAAAATTTATAAAGTAAAATCTTCATAGCAGCCACCCACTGGCCAAAGGTAAATAAATGAATACAAACAGTTGAGAGCAATTGCCACTTGATCAGAAGTTAGAAACTTCTAATTACAGGGTTCTTTAAACACAGAACTGATGGATGTACAGGTTGCTCATTCAAGAGGGTTCTGAACCATCTGTTAGGGAACTGCACATAGTACATTGTAGTGTAAAGATAGGCTTCGGGTGATAAAGGAGTCAGAGTTCTCACTAACCTAAGAGAAGATCTTTGTTAGTCTGCTGTGACTAAAGTTGCGAATATCTCCAGTATCAGCTAATCTTTGAACAAAAAATATTGGAAACATTTCTCACTGCATTGATTTTCACTTTCCATTTCTTTGTAAATGTTCAACAGGCTTTTCTCAGTTTTTTCATACTCACCCAAATACACAACATTGGATGATTTGTTCAATTGGGGCTAGACTGAGAGAACGCCACACTGGAGGTTTACAATGCCAACAACATCTGCATGTGACAATGTGGGGTAATGAAAAAATAAAATAAAATAAAAAGGCGTTACTTTCAGAGCAACCCCTAAACTACACCCTGGTAGCAGAATGTGAACAGTCATAAACTCAAACAAATAATAGTATTTATTAATAAATTTAATTTTCTGGTTTTATTAATAAAATGTAATTTTTACCTTTCAAATGCCAAATACTAAATTATCTCATCTTCATGCTCGCAAAGAAGAAAAAACATAAAAAACAAAAAACGAAATGAAACAATATTTCAAAAAGGACATTTTCCAGTGACACCAGTATTACCTTAACTACATTCATTCTTTTGTCAATGTTTATTTACATGATTATAAATGATTTATTATTTACCATTTCAATAAAGAAATAAATGTGTAAAAGAAATCTTTTCATTCAAAACTCTTTTAGAAATTAGCGTTATTACCTCTGCCTTAAAGTGGAGGTATTGTATACAGTTGCGTTTGTCTATCTGTTTGTCCATGGTCAAGATATCTCAATACCTGTTGGATGGATTTGAATGAAACTTTCAGGGATGACTGACACTAATTAGATTTTGTATTTGATCTGGTACAGGATAATACTTCTGGGTCATTTTTAAAGTATTATTAATAAAATTTAATTTTTACCTTTCAAATGCCAAATACAGAATTATTTTTATGCCCACAAAAAAAAAAAAATTAAAAAGGGTGTTTTTTTCCAGTGATTCTCAATATTCAACTACATTCATTTCTTCAGCAACGTTTTTTTAAAAGTTTTTAAAAAATACCATTTCATAAAAGAATTTTTTTTTTTAATCATATCACTCCAAGCAAGGCGGTAACGCCACTGATATGCAGGGGGCTACGTAACAGTGAAAAGATTGGAAAAAAGAAAGCCAGAAACCACATCCTAAACAGGGAACAAGGGATGAGCCTCTTCACCTGTTCAATAGACATGGGTGGAGTGTGAACCGGGCGATAAATGCAAAAAATAAATTTTTTCATTCAAGAATTTTTTTTGAAATTACAGAATTATTATATGTATACCATCTACCATAATTTTAAAAATATTAACTAATTACCAATTTTACCTACCTTCACTCTCTTGGTAATGTTTGCTGTTTTAAAAAAGTGATGATTAGAATTTTAATAAAACCCAAACATATTAAATTGAATTTATTCATTTTCTTTGTTCTTGATAATTGAAAACAAAACAAATAATCATTAGTGACTTATTAGATTGTTTATTTACAACATTCTTAAAACAGAAAACAACTAATACCATGCAGTGTTTACTATTTATTAATTTATAAATAAATAAATAGGAAAATATTTTTAAATTTTTGAATAAAAAGATTTCTTTCCATATTTATTTCTTAATAAAATGGAAAATAATAAATCTTTATAAAAAGTAAATATTTTTTTTATAACTGTTATGTTGCCCTCCTACGAGGAATGGACTCTTCCTCTTGCAATATATGATTACCTGTGTGACTTCCATAGAGCATTTACGAGCAGCTAACAGAGCAGTCAAGTACAGCAGTTAATGGAAGCAAATGACGACAACTACTAGTCATGCAGCGTAATAATACCTTCGGACTTACTTATTTCTATACTACTTATTTATTAACACTTCCTTTAAATATCTTGTTTCTTGTTATACTAATATACAGTTTTGAACCTACCTTCTTGTTCTGTGTGTCTTACTTCTGGCACTAATCTGTCACTACACTTTGCGGCAAAGTTTTGCCACAACTCCACAACTAATTGGCAACGAAGATCTACAACAATAACCTTGTAATAATCATATAACAATATAAAATGTAAAAATCAATGTAATAATCATATAACAATAACCTTGTAAATAAACATTCCGAAGTTGTGAATGTAGTTAAAATAATAGCAGTGTCAATGAAAAAAAACATCCTTTTAAAACACCTTCTTTGTTAGCACAAAGGTCCATATTTTTTTGGAGAGGGGTGGAATCTTTTCACCTCAAGCAAGGCAATAAAGTCAGTAACATGCAAGTGTTTACTGATTGTTAGAAAATATGAGAGGAGGGGGAAAAAAAAAGGACTGAAGATAATAACTGACAATATATTTATATAAATGTTTGAAGATCCCAGGAAACAAAGAATCCAAAAGAGTTGGACAAGCAAGAAGTGCAATAGATGAAATGGCAAAGAACTTGCGGTTACATCTATTTCAACAGTAAAATGCTGAGACCTTCGTGCTGTATGTGATACACACTTGGGCGATCATGTCTCTTTTAATCCATGACTGACCAAGCAGAAGATTTTTCTGCAGTAGGTTGCCATTACTTTCTGCAGTAGACTGGTTGCCAACCAAGACAGTAGAACCCAATCAGTCCTGCTATTTAACCCATAGTGGGATGGAGCAGAGACAGATTAATACCTTTCCCGAGGGTATCTAAACTTATTTATAAATGGAACTTTGTCTGTGTGTCCGTTACATATAGACTGCGAAACATCCGAACCGATTTTCTTGAAAATTTACACAGTTGTACTATAAGCGTCTGCGAGTGTTCTTAGCTAGGTTTTGTGTCAAGGTACCTCCGATAAATATCGAAAATTGATAATCGAAAAAAATCGGGTTATAGAAGGAAGTGGTCCGATTTTAATCAAATTTGATATACTCATAGACAAAGACATAAGAAACGATATTCAGAAGTTTCAAGGTTGCAGTTCTTACAATAGTGCAGAAAATCGATAGTATATATATATAAAAGGCAAGATGTTTGTGGGTGTGTCTGTTTATCTGCCTGTATACCTGTAATTTTTTCAAGCCATTTATTTTAGTTTTTGCTTCGGGTTTGGCTCTAAGTAGGTATAATTGTAGTTCTTAGTCTCAGCCATGATACCATTTACTCGGAGGACTTATTTAGCCTTCAATAATTCAGATTACGACGAAAAAAACTTATTTGATATCGATACCAGGAAATCAAAATTTGACTTACATCCATTCATTTTTCTTTCAGTCTACAAGTTTCACTTTAACTGGAAACAACTATTGCTTTTTAGTCTTTAGTGCCAACGTCCAAAGAGCCTGAGATCCAGGACCATGGATTAGTTTCAAAGCTTTCATTACACCCAAGCAATGCCAGGCTATACTGCTAGTTTATACATAAGTGAATGCAACAAATTCAACTGGAATTGAAACTTTCTCTCACTGACTTCTCATTCCAAGCAAATATCCAATGCATCGCAACAGACTTTAGTACTGTGCTTAAATTCATAAAGTCTAGGTACTATAGGGGAAAATTCATCAGAACAAATACCATGAAAATATTTATAGAAAAAAAAAACACAGGAAAAGTTATGTTATAGTGATGGGATGGTAGTTGATTCTGAAATGCCAGGTCAGGACCAATAACATTGCAGATTCTTTCAATTATTATCAAGAATCTTTTACCAGAAGCACTGGACAGATGTGGTAGCAATGTTCAAAATATAGACGAATGGTAGACTTATAAATATGTACGACAGATTCAGGTAAAGAAAAACCATCTAGCACAACACAGTGAACCAACTTTCCTAGCAGCAGATCTAGTAATTGATTTAATAGAAACTTTCCACTTCATGTCAGTCTAAGAAGGCACAATGAATCATTCTCCTGGAGATTAGCATCAGAAAAGCCGATGGAAAGCAGAAAGGGTTATCTCAGGCGATTAACAGAGAGAAGTTTTATCTGGTAGATGTTAAAACTGACAAGCCATTTCTTGCCTCAGTTAACAACAGATTGCAGTTTATTTTGAAAATCAGCTGCCAGTTTGGCCTTACTGAACCAATCTAGATGTGTCATTAGCATAGATGCAGCTGACATCATCTCTTGCATTTACATCTAGTCTCATTGCGTTATTTGAGTTTCTTCAATAAAATGTTCTCCTTAATAATTTTATGACTCGTCTCCATTTCACTTTGGTGCAAATATGAAAACACAAAGGACTCGGGTTCAAGTCACACTGATAGCTTTATTACCTCCGCATTAAAGCCGAAGTATTGTATTCAGTTGCATTTGTTTATTTTTCTGTGGTCAAGACCCATTAGATGTATTCAGATGAAACTTTCAGGGATAATCAACCTCATGATTGGCACAAACTGATAAGATTTTGGGTTCTATATGGTACTGGGTAAAGATTTTGGGTTATTTTTCCAGTTTTATTAACTTAATTTTTGCCTTTCAAATGCCAAATACTGAATTACCTCCCCTAGATTATTTTAAACACTTAATTACCTCCTTTTTTCATTTTATCTGCACATTTAATTATGCGAGTGTTTGAGTTCATTTTTGGTATTTTCACTTTTTCATTGCAGTTATTCTTTCTCATTTTAATGATTATTTCTTGTTAATCATGGAGATGATGTCTGATTTGCCTTGGCAGAGGTTTGCAGTCTTTGACTACTCTTTCTAGTTTTAATTTATCAAATATCAAATGTCAGAGAATGCTGAAACCACATTAACCCAAGAACACTAACCATAGGTATATAGTACCCCCCGCATAAATGATGCCATTTTAATCACAATTTAATGACCATTTTCAGTACCTGACTCTCTTACCTAAATAATGAGTTTTTCAGTTTCTATTAATGTTAACCCAAAGTACAAAGTTTGAAGTGCCTGCATGTAAAATATTTTAAATAAAGATTTATATTTAATATTTTTTTGATATTTTCAAAATCGGGCATGATATACCTATGGTTAGTAGTGGTAAAACTTTAATTGATAATTAGTGTTCCAGGGTTAACAAGATAAATAGAACTAGCTAAATTTATTAATATAGACATTATAATTAAAATAACTGTTTGTTACTCCCTGAGCACAACTGTTATGCCTTCCAATACCTCATAAATAACAGACTATTCCGTTTTCATCACATGGAAAGACAAAAAAAAACATATCAGTGACTCTACTTGGTTTCAGATGATTGTTGGTTGGTTTTGTTTTATGGTATATCAACCTCAGCGGGTCATTTATTGCCAACTAATTTTTTTATTTATTTATTACTGACAATACCTTTTTCTTTCAACAATTTATTGTTGTTTTTATATAAGTTTTGTGTCTAGTAATACATTTTTCTTTTTCAAGTACCAAGATTCATTGGGATTTGTTTTTAAAGGGCAGGGTCCCCAAGTCCTACCCTTGTTATTTAACCCATAACTGGAGGAAAGGGATGGATTAGTACCTTTCCCAAGGGTACCAGTGCTTAAGTGAATGCAGGGTATTCAACTGGAGTTTGAACTCTGCTCACCGATTTCTCTTTCCGAGCCGACATCCACTGCACCACAGCACACATACATCACTATACGCTTATAGCACCTAGTATTTCCAAGCAGTCACCCATTTAAGTACTGACCAGGCTCAATGTTGCTTAACTTCGGTGATCAAGTGAGAACCGGTGTATTCAACATGATATGGCCATAAGCCGGTTTCAGATGAAAACTAAAGAAAGGATAGAGATATTTAACATCTCCTGCTAACACTTAATAAATAACGAACTATTCTATTTTGCTTGCATGGAAAGATGAAAAAGATATATCAGAGATGCTACTCAGTTACAGTGAGAAAATGAAAGAGAAAGAAAAAAGGGCAAATAAGTGTGGTAAATGTTCGTTTTAGGCGCCGACGGCTTTTCCCCCCCTTCAAATTTATCCAAAATAGCATTATTTCTGTGCAAATGTATATGCTGAACTCAAATCAACAATTACTTATTGAAGAAACTGACCTTTTTTGCTTTGAAAGTCCATAAAAAAACAAATTATATCTCGCACTTTTTCTCTCCCGTAACTCTCATGAAGTCATGTAATTAACTGCAGAATGATGTTCTACGTAGGCAGCAATTTTCTTTTGAATTTTGGTCGATTTTCTTCCTTTACTGAAACTTCCGGCAATGTACTTCCTTTCATGAAAGTAGAAATACAATAGCGCATTACTTTCATGACCAGAAGTACATCGCCAGAAGTATCAGTAAATGAAAAAAAAAAATCGACCAAAAATCTGCCAAAATTCGTTCACATGCACAGTCCATCATTCTGCAGTTAATTACATGAATTCGTGCGAGTTACGGGAGAGAAAAAGTGCGAGATATAGTTTGTTTTTTTATGGACATTTAGATAAAAAAAAAGTTAAGTTTCTTCAATAACTAACAGTTGATTTGAGTTCAGCATATACATTTGCACAGAGATAATGCTATTCTGGATAAATTTGAAGGGGAAAAGCGTTGGGACTTACAACGAAAATTTACCATAAGTGTTTAATCAGATGATTGAAAAAGTGCAGTTTCGTTTTTGAGGTGTTAAAATTAACTTTAGCTATTAGTAAATATATTAATATATTTATATTAACTTACTAACAAAATGAATTGCTATCATTACCAATGATATTGGCAAATTTGAGTATATTCCTGTTCTGAAATGTGAGTGAGTTCGTATCACCCACAATGATATTGCTGATTATTTGGCCAGCGATAGAAACATCACTGCCGATTCCACTTATTTGTGTATTTGATGTTTGCATGCCATTGGCCAAATAAACTAGCGCTCGTGTGGTAAGATGTGGAAGCATGCCTATGCAAGACAACCTTCATTATGCAATTTGATAGGAAAGCCTGGATCAAACCAAGCAATTGTCCAGTGATGCCATAACCCTATAGTTTGCACAGAAGGCTGACATGCCAGACCCTATCAAGTGTTTTGGAAATATCCAGGGCAACATCTTGAACTTCGCCAGACTTATCGAGGGCCTGGTATATGTACTCAGTGTACTGGTTGTTAGCATATCAGCAGTAAACCTGGCAAAGCGGAAGCCATTACTGTATGTCTGGGAATAGATTATGAGCAGGTAAGATGTTGAACTGTTTCAGCATTGATAATAGCCTCATTTGGTAGGAGGCTGATAGGGTGATAACTGGATGGGTCTGATGGTTCCCCTGAGTTTTTAAATACAGAAACTACAGAAGAGGACTTCCAGCAGGCAGGAAAACAAGAAGCCAAAAGGCAGTAATTATAGAGTTTAAAGAAGACAGAGGAGAGTTCAGGGGAACATTTCTTCAGGACAATGTGCCAGGATTCTATCACTTTCACTTACCTTATGGGGGTCAAGTTTTGAAATTAGATACCAGAGAGGGGGTTATGTGAACATCTAACAGTTCTAAGGGGGAAGTTGGGTGTGGATACTCCAGACGAGTCAAATATGGGGTTAAAAGAAAATCTGTGAGCCTTGTCAACAGATGCCGTGAGGACCTCAAATCTATTGATTAAGGGAGGGATGGAGGGTTTGCTGTTGTTTAGCGCACATTTGCAGAGCTGCCAATAGTCTTTGGCGCCAAACTTGGGAGCAGCCAGGCATTGCCTTCATTCTCTCAGCAAAAAACAGCTTAGCCTCATTCAAGATCCTCTTACACTCATTACGAACAGACATAAATAGGCACCTATTATGGTTTGACGCATGGCTCCGAAACAGCCGGAAGTAGTGGTTCCTGTGGGGAATGGCGGTTGAGCAGTCAGGAGAGAACCAAGAGGATGAATGAGGTTTGGGACAGAACTTCCTGATCAGTATGAAAGCATCAATGCCTGCTTTCACCCAGTTAGAGACCTCAGTAGGGCAGTCCTTAACGAGAACACTAAACATTTTTTCTCAAGAGATATCGCATAGGAAATCGTGGAACGAATTACAGTCTGCTCTTTGGTAGCAGTGGGAAATTCTGTTGGTAGGAGGCTTCTGGAGGGAGTGAGAGTGGAGAGATATTAATAGAAATGACAACATGATCAGAGTTACCGAGAAGGCAAAGCTGTGAGGCTTGGCATGAGTTAGGGACAGAGGTGAAACTAGTAGAGAAGGGAGTCCCGAAGGGATACTGGGGAAGCATCTAGGAAATTCACTACTTTTGTAAGAGACTGAGAAATAGCAAACTTCATGGCATTGAATGTCAACAGAATCAGTGGTAGAGTTTTCTAAGAGCCACTTGGCATGGTGGGTGTTAAGGTCTCCGAACACAAATATGTTATCGAATGGGTGGGAGGAATTAGCCTTATCTATATTGTCAGAGATACTGTCAAGCAGGAAGCAGTTAGGGGAGGAAGAGGAATAATACAGAAAGAAGAAACTAATAATAAATTAAAAATTAAAAATTGTTGGTTTATATAAATGAATATGAAGTCTTTAAAAATTGCATGTTTTATGGCTTCATTTTTCATTTGTTTGAAATACTATGACTTGAAATTTGAGTTTTGTTCAATCAACCTCTGTGGGTTATTTAATGCCAAAAAGGTGGGGTTTTAAGGTTGTTTTTAGTAAGAAGGTTGATTTAGCCACATTTTAATGAAAATTTTTTGTTTTTATTCTTTTTTTATTTCAGAAAATTGAAAATGTCTTCTAGTTTTGTATTCAGATGTGTTATAGTAAAAAAATTTTCTTCAAAAATGTCTTGTTGGTAATATTTTTCCTTCAAAAAATGTATATTTTTTTCTATAAAAGTCTATTTTTATGTATATATTTCTATAAAAGTCTACATTTACGCATATATTTCTATAAAAGTCTACATTTACGCATATATTTCTATAAAAGTCTACATTTACGCATATATTTCTATAAAAGTCTACATTTACGCATATATTTCTATAAAAGTCTACATTTACGCATATATTTCTATAAAAGTCTACATTTACGCATATATTTCTATAAAAGTCTACATTTACGCATATATTTCTATAAAAGTCTACATTTAAACCTATCTGCGTTACCTTCACAAATATACGAGGTATTCGCAGTAACTTTAATAGTGTAGAGTCTTTCCTTCGAACTAACTCACCCAATATCTTAGCTATATGTGAGACTAACCTTGACCCTTCTATCCCCTCTTCAGAGCTGTTCGTTCCTGGTTACCTTCCTCTCTTCAGGAAGGACTCCAATGTCCATATGCATGGGCTTGGTGTATATGTCAGCAAACAACTCCCCCTAGCCAGGGTCACATCTCTTGAATCCCTTGATCATTCCTTCATGTGCTTCCGTCTCTCACTTCTAAGCTCGGTTAGCTATCTCTTCTTCCTCTACCGCTCCTCCTCCTCCTCTGACTGTACGTTACTTGATTGCATCTCTAATAACATCGACAGGGCCATTTCTTCTCACCCATCTGCCCAAATATTTGTGTTTGGCGATTTTAACGCCCACCACACCAAGTGGCTTGAAAACTCAGCCACCGACCTTGCTGGGATCCGCACCATGCACTTTTCAATAGCCCAAGCTCTAACGCAAGTGGTGGACTTCCCCACGCGTTTCTCTAAAAACCCTAACGGAAGGGACTCTTTACTCGACCTTTGTTTTACTTCCATCCCAGACTCCTGCACTACCAGGCAACTCTGCCCCCTTGGAAATTCTGACCACGCCGTAGTCTCCGTAAACATATCAATCCGCACTAACTCTTCCCAAGAAAACCAGACCAGCAGAATATCATACTGCTACCAAAGAGCCGACTGGGACTCGTTCTGCGACGTCCCCTGGAACAACGTCTTTGATCTTCCTGTCGAAGACTGTGCCTCCGAAGTCTCCTCTTGGGTTAAGGCTGGCATCGATGCTTTTATCCCTGCCAGAAAATTCCAACTAAAACCTAATTCGTCCCCCTGGTTCTCTCCCGCTTGCTCGGCCGCTATTGCCCACCGGAACCATTTCTTCCGGCTCTATCGAAGCTGCTCGTCGAACCAAAACAGGCGCCTTTTCACCTCAGCACGGAACAAGTGCAAAAAAGTACTGAACGAAGCCAAGAGGGCGTTTGCTACCAGAATTAGGCAACGCATAGCATCCTCTAAGTTTGGCTCCAAAGATTACTGGCGTCTCTGCAAAAGCGTGCTCAGCAGGAACAAGACTTCAATACCCCCACTAATCAATGAATTTGAAGTTCTCACCTCCCCAGCCGACAAGGCTGAGTGCTTTGCCCGTAAATTCTCAACCAATTCGACACTGGACTCGTTAGGAATACCTACACCAGACTTCCCACCCAGAACTAAGGCTCAACTAAATAACGTCCTCGTCTCGCCCTCGCTGGTCGCCAAGATAATTGCGCAACTTGACCCACACAAAGCGAGCGGCGGTGACGGAATCCCAGTCATAGTACTGAAGAAATGTGCCCCAGAACTCTCCTCTGTCCTCTCTAAACTCTATAACCTCTGCCTATCTGCTTCCTGCTTTCCTGCCTGTTGGAAGTCCTCCTGCGTAGTACCTATATTTAAGAATTCTGGCGAACCCTCGGACCCCGCCAATTACCGTCCTATTAGTCTCCTTCCAATCTTTGGCAAAGTTTTCGAAGCCATTATCAACGCCGAGGTGATTCAGCACCTTATGACCAACGGGCTTCTCTCTGACAAACAGTATGGGTTTCGCTTCACCAGGTCTACTGCTGATATGCTAACGACCATTACCGAGTACATATACCAGGCACTCGACAAGAATGGTGAAGCCCAAACCGTTGCCTTGGATATCTCCAAAGCATTCGACAGGGTCTGGCATGCTGGCCTCTTGTGCAAACTGCGGAGCTATGGGATAACTGGACATCTGTTTGACCTCATCCAGTCCTTCCTCTCTAACCGCACATTAAAGGTGGTATTAAATGGGCATGCCTCCCAAAACTACCAGACGAACGCGGGCGTCCCTCAAGGTTCTATCCTAGGTCCCACGCTATTTCTGATCTACATTAATGATCTCCCCGACACCATTAGATCCCAAGTTGGCATGTATGCCGACGACACAACAATCTACTCCCGCATCGATCAGAAACCAGGTCTGGACGACAAAGTGAACCTCGCTGCCGCACTGGAAAGGGACCTCCAATCCGTAGTGACCTGGGGTAGGAAATGGTTGGTAAATTTCAATGCCTCCAAAACAAAGCTGTTATCAACTAACCACCATAGACTATCGCATCTACCTCCCATTAGCATGGGACAGGCTAGCCTCCCAGAGAGTAAAATACTACGCCTCCTTGGCCTTACACTCTCGGCGGACCTCAAATGGAATGACTATATTGAATCCATTGCCAAATCTGCTGCTATGAAAGTCGGCTCTCTGTGCAGGGCCCGGAAATTTTTCCCACCTGAAACTATTCTGCACATACACAAATCTACCATCCGCCCGTGTATTGAATATTGCTGCCATATCTGGTCGGGTGCCCCTGCTGCTCTCCTTGGGCTTCTTGACAAAATACAAAGGAGGATCTGTAACGTGGTTGATACTAACTTGGCAGACCGGCTGCAGCCGCTCTCACACCGGCGTGATGTAGCTTCCCTGTGCCTCTTCTACAAGTACTTTCATGGCTTCTGCTCCGATGAGCTTAGATCACTGGTGCCGCCCAAGCACGAATTTACACGAGATACTAGATTAGCAACTAGGTCCCACCCTTTTACAGTTAAACAAATAAGATGTAACCGTAAATTCTACTCCAACAGCTTCTTTTCTCGCGCTTCCCGCCTGTGGAACTCCCTTCCACAAGTCTGCTTTCCCGACAGTTACAATCTCCAGGTGTTTAAATGTAGGGTCAATAGACACCTCCTATCACACTAACTCCCAACTATTCTCACAACACTCTCATCTACCCAACCCTCATTCTCGGTATCCTCACCCGCCTATCACCCACCCTCTGTTATGTCCTATATTTAACCAGCCTTTCTCCTCTCTACGTAGCCCCCTGCACAGTAGTGGCAGTGACATGCCTTGCTCGGGGTGAAACGCTTATAAAAAAAAAAAAAAAAAAAAAAAATATTTCTATAAAAGTCTACATTTACGCATATATTTCTATAAAAGTCTACATTTACGCATATATTTCTATAAAAGTCTACATTTACGCATATATTTCTATAAAAGTCTACATTTACGCATATAATTCTACAAAAGTCTACATTTACGCATATATTTCTACAAAAGTCTACTTTTACGTATATATTTCTATAAAAGTCTACTTTTACGTATATATTTCTATAAAAGTCTACTTTTACGTATATAATTCTATAAAAGTCTACATTTACGTATATAATTCTATAAAAGTCTACATTTACGTATATATTTCTATAAAAGTCTACATTTACGTATATATTTCTATAAAAGTCTACATTTACGTATATATTTCTATAAAAGTCTACTTTTACGTATATAATTCTATAAAAGTCTACTTTTACGTATATAATTCTATAAAAGTCTACTTTTACGTATATATTTCTATAAAAGTCTACTTTTATACATTCAGTGTTTTGACCCCAGTTTGGGGGTTAACTATTTGCCCATAGCTGGGACCCTAATATGTGCTACCATTCTGGGTCAGGGTGAACCTGGGAACAACAACAATTAAGATGTGGTTCCATGCTCCTCACAACCTCCCAGTCAGAGGCTTTGCTGCTGGATGCAATTTATCGTCATGCCCAGGACCATTGAAATATTATAGAAATTTATAGAAATACTATATAACTTCAAATATTTTTCTAAATCATTTCTATTTGTTTCAACATTTTTTTTTTTCAAAACAGGAACTCCTCAAAGTGTGTAAAATTACTTCTCCTTTTAGAGGTTCTTTTTAAATTTTTATGGAGTCACAGTAGAGTAATAGACAGTGGCTTAGACTGAGGAATTTGAGTACCGAGTTCAAATTCCAGTCAAGTTCATTGCACCCACTTACATGCTAATATTCTTTGGGTAAATAGCAAGACTGACTGGGTCTTATAGTTTTGGGTGGGAACCAGTCTATAAGGCAAAACTGAATTCAAAACCATCCTGGAGTGAGCTGGGCTCCATCAGGCCATCTAACCTAGGAAGCACTCCTGCTATTGCTGCAGCAGTGCAGTGTGTGTACAGCCCAAAAGGTTACAATAATATATATATATATATATATATATATCCAAGTGAATAAAGAATGAAGAAAGTATTAAGATTGTTCAAAACATTAATTTAAACAGTACTCAGTATAAAAAGAGCAATGAATATTTATTATAAGTTATAGTTTAGAACATGTACAAATTATAAATTTCTACAATAGTGTACATTTTGTTTCGACATTGAAAAACAATGTCTCATCAGGTAGTTATTATTACTTGATGTGATTGTTTTTTTCGATGTTGAAACAAAATGTACACTTTTGTAGTAAATTATAATTTGTACATGTTCTAAACTATATATTATAATATATATAATATCTAATGCTGTAGGCATGGGCTAGTAAAGGAAGGGATGGGAGAATGTTGGCTATTATAGAGTTAAGCTAGCGGAATATTAGTAGTAATTTCTTCTATAGTAGTAGGAGGCATGTGGCTTGACCATTGGGTTAGTAGTGGTAGGTAAGAGGGAAAAGGTTACTGCTTAGCCAAATTTTTAAAAAAATTCTATTGTGACTAAATGGAAGAATAAGATAATTATTGCAATCTAAATTTATTTCTGTGACAACACATACTAACGATTTCTCTACGTTTATTCAAAAGTACATTCTGATATTGATATTTCAAAATTTTAATTTTTTTCTGTGAAACAGATTACATCTGTTTAAGCTATTAGGAGTGCTTGCCTTGCCTATCAGACTCCACTTTATCGGTGGATTTAGGTGATCTTATATATATATATATATATATATATATATATATATATATATATATATGTGTGTGTGTGTGTGCGTTTATTTTTATTTTCTGATGTTCTGTAAATGATCTTGAATTGATCACACTGTGAAAATGTTACCTGATATTATGGAAATTCTATTTCACAATAGACATTACATTGAGATAAAATGCCAAGTAGACAAGAATGAGCATGTTTGACATCATTTCTCTGCTTTTAATCAAGGTTACAAAGCTACTGAGCACTTCTAGCCATTAATATAACATACCTTAAAACCATATCATTTATCACAGATTTTGTACACATTAAATATTAAGTTGTTTACATATATTTATTCACTTTTTTTTCTGATGCTCTGCAAATAAATTTGAGTTTTGTTTAATGGCATATCAACACCTCTGTGGGTTATTTAATACCAAAAAGGTGGGGTTTTAAGGTATTTTTTGTAATATTTGGTTATAGTGAGAAGGTTGATTTAGTCAGATTTTGATGAAAAATTAATTTTAAAAAAAGTTTTTTTATTTTAGAAAACTGAAGATGTCTTCTAGTTTTGTATTCAAAAATGTATTGCTGGTAATAATTTTTTTTTTTTCAAAAATGTGTTATGGTAATAATTTTTTCCTTCAGAAAAGTATTGTTAGTAATATTTTTCTTTCAAAAATGTATATTTTTCTATAAAGGCCTATTTTTATGTACATATTTCTATAAAAGTCTTTCATAGTGTTTTGACCCCAATTTGGGGCTTTCATGATGTTTTGACCCCAATTTGGGGCTTAACTATTTGCCCATAGCTGAGACCCTAAAAGGTGCTACCACTCTGGGTCAGGGTGAACCTGGGAACAGTAGCAATTAAGAGGTGGTTCCATGCCCTTCACAACATCCCAATCAGAGGCCTTGCTGCTGAATGCAGTTTACTGTCATACCCAGGACCACAAATGATTTTGAAGAATCTTACTAAGCATTTTTCGTTGCTTCTAACTTTCCTTATCCTGTGAAACTTATTTAATGTTATTGAAATTTTATTCAGATTAGACATCACTTTCAGGTTTCTAGGGATATTTAATGTCAAATATTTTATAACAAAAACCACAATGACTCAAAGAAAGGTAGACAGCTGTAGTTTCTACTAAAGTCAAAACTGGTTTAGATCAAAATTTTGAAGGACCCACATTTGGGAAAGAAGTGAGGATTTTACCTCTCTGCAAGGATGAAGTTGGTGTATCTTGAACCCAGCCACAAGGGCAACTCACTTGCTGGTTAAATAAATGAGCAATCTGGGTTCTCTAGCCTTGATTGGCAACCAGTGTAATAGAAAGACAAAATCAAAAACAATGGAGAAAGCAGTAAAAGAGCACTTTACTATCTTTCCCAAGAATAACTATATTAATGCAGAATAACACATCACTCAATAAATCCGAGACTTAACTAATAAAACAACTTTTAGACAAAATTTGACTTTATTCATCAACATAGTCTCCTTCTAGGGTGATACACTGATTCCAACGCTTCTCTAACAATTTGATGCCTTTTTTGTAAAGTGATTTGTCTTTGGCCTCAAAATACGCCTCAGTTTTTTTATATCACTTCATCAGTGGAGCCAAATCTTTTACCCTGGAGCATTCTTTTGAGGTCTGCAAGCAGCCAGTAGTCACTGGGGACCACATCTGGAGAATAGGGTGGATGTGGAAGCAATTCGAAATGTGATTCATACAGTTTTGCCATCATTGGGATCAACTTGGGACACAGTGCTTTGTCTTGGTGAAAATCTTTTTTTTCTTCTTTTCATTTGTAGCCATTTTTTTTGGTAATTTCTTCCTTCAAACACACCAATAATGCTATATAATATTCGTTATTGATGGTTCTTTCATTCTCAAGGTAGTTGATGAAAAAAAAAAAAAAAAATACTGTGCACTTCCCAAAATACAGAAGCCAAAACATTGCTTGCTGATGTTTGCGTCTTTGGTTGCTTCGGACAGCTTTCACTTGCTGCTGTCCACTCAGTTGACTGCCAATCTGACGCCAGAGTGAAGAGGTAAATCCTTGTTTCATCCATTGTCACATATTTAGGCAAAAAGTTCTTGTACTGAAACAGTTGCAAACAACACTCCGAAACGTCAACGCATTGTTTTTTGTTTGATAGACTGTGAGCAAACGTGGCACCCACTTTGAACACAACTTTCTCATTGACAAATGTTCATGCAAAACACTGCCTTTTGATATGTTCAACTCCTCTGCTATCTCATGCAATTGCCGTCATTGGGATCAACTTGGGACACAGTGCTTTGTCTTGGTGAAAATCTTTTTTTTCTTCTTTTCATTTGTAGCCATTTTTTTTGGTAATTTCTTCCTTCAAACACACCAATAATGCTATATAATATTTGTTATTGATGGTTCTCACTTTGAACACAACTTTCTCATTGACAAATGTTCATGCAAAACACTGCCTTTTGATATGTTCAACTCCTCTGCTATCTCATGCAATTTCAATTTACGATCGATTAAAAGAGTTTGTGAAGTTTTTTGGTAATTTCTGCCGATTTGTGTCTGTATGACCGCCATTAAAGTCAGCATACCAACTCTTAACCATTGTTTCCAATAGAGCAGAGTCCGAAAACCACTTATCAAGCCATTGGTTTGCCTGAACAGTATTTATTCCCCATCAGAAAGCAATTCTTTATCAACGCACAGAATTCAGATTTTTCAATTGTTTAGAAAATTTGCAACAGTAGCTTCACTTAACTGTAATTTGTAAATTTTGTCACATGCTCTTTGAAGGTTCGTACTTCATGAAAATCATATGGGTTTTTTATTAGTGGCGCCATCTATGAGAGGCCCGGGAATTATTGAGTGATGTGTTATAAAGATATTAAAAGAGAAAGAAAGCTATGGAGAATTAGGATTGTCAAGTAAATAAAAAAATAGAATTATAACTACAGTATAACCCGGATATAAGAGACCCCGATATAAAAGAAGCCCCCGATATAAGAGAAACTTTATCTGGTCCCAAATTAGTCCCTGTGGTAATGTATATAAACTAGATCAAACCCAAATATAAGAGAACTTTTATCCGGTCCCGACAACTCTCTTATATCCGGGTTACATCAAAACCACAGAATTCGTAAGATGATGCTATTTTTGCAAAAAAAAAAAAAAAAAAAAAAAATCTTCAGAAAGAAATTTTAAAAAGTTCAACAAAAAAAAAAAAAAAAATGAACAAAAAAGTTTTGCAAAAACTCTATGAAAGATATATTAAGATATTCAAATTGGATTGACTCACATACCTTAGAATTACACTTGTAACCATTTTCCACAGTGTATTTGTCTTCCACGTATTGTTTTGTTTGTTCAATCATCATTCGGCCAAAGGCAGTGACACTCTGCAATAATAAGAGACAGAAGAAAGAAAAAGTTTAGAAATGATGAAATTTTTCTCATAGAAACAAGACCCAATATTATGTCTGCTTTACAGGTTACTTTTTAAAAAATAAAATGCTAATTAAAAGAAAAATGACTTATCATTAATGGTTTCATTTGGATGAGGGCCATTTTGTGCGAAAATCAAAGAAAGTTAAAAAAACTAACCAGATTTTAAATAATTGTTTTTTTAAGGCAGCGTGGTGCACAAATCAATTTACCATATTTCTCTCTCTCTATCTATATATATATATATATATATATATGCATATAATTTTTTAAATTTTTTTCTGTGAAACATAGATTACATCTATTTAAGCTATTAGGAGTGCTTGCCTTGCCTATCAGCCTCCACTTTATCAGTGGATTTAGGTTATCTTATATATATATATATATATATATATATATATTTAGCACAATGATGATCCATGTATACTGTCTTAATATGTATAGGAAAAACGACTAAAAAGTTGTAAGTTTAAAATTGTATTTTTTTGACAGTATTTATTTATTCCTATTATATATATATATATATATATAATTTTGTTTCTGATGAAAAGGCCGAGATTTTGTTTCTGATGAAAGGCCAAGGCCGGTCTGAAATATCAAATATATATAATAATAATAGAAATAAATAAATACCGTCAAAAAAATACATTTTTAAACTTACAACTTTTTAGTAGTTTTTCCTATATATATATATATATATATATATATATATATATATATATAACCTAAATCTATATGACTATATATATATATATATATATATATTAATCAAAGAAAGGCATGGGCTAGTAAAGGAAGGGATGGGAGAATATTGGCTATTATAGAGTTAAGCTAGCAGAATATTACTAGTAATTTCTTCTATAGTAGTAGGAGGCATTATATATATAATTATTAAATATCACAGCAATGAAAATTTAATATTTTATTTAGTTTTTCTAGCGTTCTTAATTTTTTTTTTTCATTTGATGGGAGTTAAGGGAGTTACAAGAAATCAAGAACACCTAAAACAATCCCCCTTGAAAATGGCTAAAGAAGTGGCTAAAAGCATTTGGGAAATGGACAATTTTTGTACAAAAAAAAAAAAAATGCTGGAAAAACTAAATAAAAAAATTGAGCTAGTTTACTTAGTATGAAAAATGCTTAAAAGAAAGATTGCTGTCCATATATATATATATATATATATATATATATATATATATATATTATTTTCAAGGTCAGCCATGTTGAAATTATGTTAAGTTAAATTTTTAATGGAGGTAGAGATGGATTGGGGTAAATATTCTTTATAATTATATCAATCATTTCTCTCACTTAAATATTCGTAAATAAACTTTCAATATCAAGTGAGGCTATGGTTTCATTATTAGGCTTTTGTATTTTTAATATTTGGACTAGTTCGGTTAATTTAATATGGTATTTACTAGGTGCATATGGTGTAATACATTAGTTAATGATTTTCGTTAATTGATAAAATGGAGTGGGGATTTTGGATAAGATAGGACTGAGAGGGATGTTAGGTTTATGCATCTTTAGTTCCATACATGTTGTGTTACACATTTTGGCTTGAAACACCTATCTCTTATGTCCCTTTATTGTTCCCTATTTTCCAGAAGACATAGCCTTTAACCCTTCACCAGCTGGTGCTCAACATTTCCCCCTTTTTCTTCAAGACTCTGTCATGACGACATGTGTTACTGAGTGCTCCTGTTTGCCTTGAAGTTGAACCTTTGCTTTTTACTATTCTGTCCCGTAAAGAGCTGACATTTTCTACCTAAAAGACGCGTGGTCTTATGACAGAGAGTATAAACACCTCTTTGACGGTCAATAAACCTGTTGATGAGTTAACTATTTGTCTCCAGAGTTATAATTTAAGAGAGGTGTTTATACTCTCCATCATAAGACCATGTATTTACAGCTATCAATTATTTTGGGAAGTTTTAAGTAATCTTGTTCTGCATTGTGGACTGTGATGAGTTTTTGATTTTCAATTTCAGTTGATTAATAAGATTTTTGTTGACTTTTTAAATTTATCATTATTGTTGAGTATTTCTTTCACTTTTGAAATTCAAATTTATTTAATACAACAAAGTTATTGGTTTTATCTGTATTTTTTACAATTATATTAGTACTAGCAGTATAGCCCAGCATTGCTCGGGTGCAATGAAAGCTTTAAAACTAATCCATGGTCCTGGAGCTCAGACTCTTTGGACGTTGGCACAAAAGACTAAAAACCAATAGTTGCTTCTAGTTAAAGCAAAACTGTAGACTGAAAGAAAAATGAATGGATGTCAAATTTTGATTTCCTGGTATCGATATCAAATTTTCAGCACTATTGTAAAAACTGCAACCTTGAAACTTCTGAATATCGTTTCGTATGTCTTTGTCTATGAGTGTATCAAATTTGATTAAAATCGGGCCACTCCTTCTATAACCCGATTTTTTAAATTATCGATTTTCAATTTGATATTTATCAGAGGTACCTCGACACAAAACCTAGCTAAGAACACTCGCAGACACTTATAGTACAACTGTTTAAATTTTCAAGAAAATTGGTTCAGCTGTTTGGAAGTCTATAGGTAATGGACACACAGACACACAAAGTTCCATTTATAAATAAGTTTAGATAATTACATAGTTCCTTGGCAGCAATTATTAATTATTTTATAAAAGCCTGAATGAGTTTTTCCTTTTGTCATATCTGTCTTTTATTGCTTCGTCTTTAAAGAGGTCTCGAATTTCTGGTTTTGTTTTTATTAGTTGCTGTTCTCCAAGTTTTTGTATGTTTTGATACAACATTTCTATTGCAGATTTTTTTTTTATCCAGTCTGATGTTTTGATACATTTCTATTGCAGATTTTTTTTATCCAGTTTGATGTTTTGATACAACATTTCTATTGCAGATTTTTTTTTATCCATTCTGATGTTTTGATACAACATTTCTATTGCAGATTTTTTTTTATCCAGTCTGATGTTTTGATACAACATTTCTATTGCAGATTTTTTTTTATCCAGTTTGATGTTTTGATACAACATTTCTATTGCAGATTTTTTTTATCCATTCTGATGTTTTGATACAACATTTCTATTGCAGAATTTTTTTTTATCCATTCTGATGTTTTGATACAACATTTCTATTGCAGAATTTTTTTTTATCCATTCTGATGTTTTGATACAACATTTCTATTGCAGAATTTTTTTTTATCCATTCTGATGTTTTGATACAACATTTCTATTGCAGATTTTTTTTTATCCATTCTGATGTTTTGATACAACATTTCTATTGCAGATTTTTTTTTATCCAGTCTGATGTTTTGATACAACATTTCTATTGCAGATTTTTTTTTATCCAGTTTGATGTTTTGATACAACATTTCTATTGCAGATTTTTTTTATCCATTCTGATGTTTTGATACAACATTTCTATTGCAGAATTTTTTTTTATCCATTCTGATGTTTTGATACAACATTTCTATTGCAGAATTTTTTTTTATCCATTCTGATGTTTTGATACAACATTTCTATTGCAGAATTTTTTTTTATCCATTCTGATGTTTTGATACAACATTTCTATTGCAGAATTTTTTTTTATCCATTCTGATGTTTTGATACAACATTTCTATTGCAGAATTTTTTTTTATCCATTCTGATGTTTTGATACAACATTTCTATTGCAGAATTTTTTTTATCCATTCTGATGTTTTGATACAACATTTCTATTGCAGATTTTTTTTTATCCATTCTGATGTTTTGATACAACATTTCTATTGCAGATTTTTTTTTATCCAGTCTGATGTTTTGATACAACATTTCTATTGCAGATTTTTTTTTATCCAGTTTGATGTTTTGATACAACATTTCTATTGCAGATTTTTTTTATCCATTCTGATGTTTTGATACAACATTTCTATTGCAGAATTTTTTTTTATCCATTCTGATGTTTTGATACAACATTTCTATTGCAGAATTTTTTTTTATCCATTCTGATGTTTTGATACAACATTTCTATTGCAGAATTTTTTTTTATCCATTCTGATGTTTTGATACAACATTTCTATTGCAGATTTTTTTTTATCCAGTCTGATGTTTTGATACAACATTTCTATTGCAGAATTTTTTTTTATCCATTCTGATGTTTTGATACAACATTTCTATTGCAGAATTTTTTTTTATCCATTCTGATGTTTTGATACAACATTTCTATTGCAGATTTTTTTTATCCATTCTGATGTTTTGATACAACATTTCTATTGCAGAATTTTTTTTTATCCATTCTGATGTTTTGATACAACATTTCTATTGCAGAATTTTTTTTTATCCATTCTGATGTTTTGATACAACATTTCTATTGCAGATTCTTTATCCAGTCTATTGTATTGGCTGTAAAGTTGGGTTCAAGGTTGGGTAATTTGTTTTGGTGATATTAATGAATATATCTTGATTTTTTGGGAAATGAATAGATCCTTTGCACAGTGCATCAAGTTTTTAGGGTGCCTCCACAAAAAAAAAAAAAACAAAAAAGAAAAGCAAGAAATTTTGTAGTTTATTAAATTGTTGGAATTCTTGTTACATTTGAAACAAAAGCAAAGGATAGACATTTAGTAGCTTAAGACCAAACAAAATCACTAATGTTAGATGCGGTGTTCAAACTAAAAAAGTTAATATGCTAGGCTACAAAAATCTCCTAAGCCCATCAAGCATAGAGATAAATACAATATGGGAACCAGTAATATGGAGTACTAGAGAAAATCATTAGTGTCAAAAATTACAATATGAGTTCTGGTAAAAAATACTAGAGAAAACCATTAACTTTCAAAAATTGCAATATGAACTCTGATAACAAAAAGTTACTGAAACATTAGGTTTATAAGTCCCAGAAATTCAATCACTGATGTCCTCAAAGACACATGTCCCAGTGGACATAGGTGTGGGTTAGTTCCAGTTCAATACCAGGTTACAGCAGTAGAGAAAGTCGGGTTAAAGGGAGATAACTTATGACTACCAGAAGCAACATCGCACAAGCAATGAGAAAAATTTGAAATTCCTAGCAGGAACAGCCAAAATGTCGTAAAAACAGCAACAAAGATGAGGACAATCATCCAAATAATGTAACTAGCTTAAATACTACCTCATCTCAGAAATATAGACAAATACTGAATGATCGGTAGGAGATGAATAGGAAAGTCCTACTTGAAGCTTGCACAAATATCAAACCATCTGACATTCCTGCACCGAGGCAGGGAACTACAACTCATCCCTGGCAGTCAATTCAAGGATCCTTCTGGTTGCAGAAAAAGCAGGACACACCCTGATTCGAGAAAGTATCCAGTATGAGTTGATGGATGAAACAAAAATTACATTCCGATATCTCCATTAGACTCAAGGAATTATCAGAAGGAATGAGAATGGGAACGTAATAAAGGTTTCAGTTCAAAATTTCTAGCAGGCCAGAGCGTACAACAGCCTAAAAGCCATGAAAACGTCAATGAAGATGAGGACAATAGTTTGAATAATGTATTTTCTTCATTTTTCATGACATTTTTTTTGTAAAAAGTAGACAATAGTTGGTTTCATGCTAAATACAATCATCATGGCCTGACATTTGTTTATTATGAAATAGATTGGGTGTTGACTTTAATGTCAACTCTTATATTTATATATGCCCTGTCCTTGGTATTGAGCACTTTAAGCTATAAACATAGCATTCCTTAAAACTACTTTATCTAAAAACATAATAATTCTTATATAATTTATGTACTGAAAAGAAAGAAATTATAAGATCAGATAAAAAAATTATATACAACCACAGCACGTTTTAAATGAAAATTGCATATATATATATATATATATTTTTATTCAGATACTTTAATCCAAGCAGAAAAAGCAGGAAGGTAAATTCCAAAAACCCGATCCTAATTAATATTAAAATTTTATTTTAATATTAAAAATGATACAGGAAGAGAGCTCCATGTAATAAAATATTACAGAGCAAATATAATTTTTTTTAGCTATTTAAATGCTCTTCTTATATTTCCCTTCATAATATTCATTAAATTTTTATATTTTTTATATGTATGTGTGTATATGTATAATGTGTATATATATATATATATATATATATATATGTGTGTGTGTTTGTGTGTGTGTATGTATACATATGTGTGTGTACATTTTTTGTATATGTGTGTACATATATGTGTATATACATATGTAAGTGTGTGTATGTAATTGAATGTGTGTGTGTATGTGTATGTATGTATTCATAATTGAAGAATTGTGTGTGTGTGTGTGTACACATATATGTATGTATAATTGTAAATGAAATTTTTTTTTTTTTTATACCTAGCGGTATCTTTATTTAGTTTAAATTAAATGACCTAATTTTTTTAAAAAAAATTTATTTTAAATCCTATATTTTTTTATTCCCTTTAAAAATAATTATACCTTTTTAAGTAAAAGGCCTTTTTCTAATACTTCAATGTTTTTGGGAAGTTAGGTTTTTGAATATGTCCAGCGTCTGTAATATATAAAATTTTTTTCTTTCTTTTCTTTTTTCCCTCCCTTCCTTTATCTCTCTTACCTCCCACCTTTTTTCCATTTTGCTTAACCTAATATCAATTCAACACACCGTCTGTTCCTTTTACGTTACAATTCTCTTTCCTTTTTTGCGAACCCAGACGATGCCAATTTTTCTTTTCTTGTTTATTTTATTTTATCTTTTTCTTTCTTTTTTTTTAATTTCTTTGCAAATCTATTTAAAAAGAAAAATAGACTGATTTTTTTCTCCAATTTCAAAAAAAATTTTTAGTTGCTGAGGTGATGTGTTATCCCCTGTGGGGATTTCATATCGAAATGGTCATTCAACATCCTTGAATTAATCCTAGTTAATTTATATATATATGTGTGTGTGTGTGAAAATGTAGAGACAGAGACATGATACATAGTCATGGTATAGAAAAGCATAAATAATTTTATGAGAG